>JAOVVB010089914.1:0-13377 GCA_028570985.1 Heterobranchus longifilis
CCTCCCCCCCCCCCCCTCCCCCCCTCACGTCATTGTGTTCTGCATCAACCCCCTCTCATCCCTCAGAGCTTCGAGAAGGTTGGTGTGCTCTTTCTTTTCTTTTGTTACTCCTTTGTTTCAGAAAGCTTCACTTATTGAAACAGAGAGAAACAAAAAAGAAAAAAAAAAAAAAAAAAAAAACATTTAAAGGACACCGGAGTAGATTTAAAGTGAAATGATATTGTCTCCGAAATATGAAGAGAGTTGCTTTCTCTAAAAGCTGCTGCTACGATGATGAAGTGGTCTGCCTACGCAGCAGAGTGCATTGACTGCATTGTGAGGCCTTGTGTGCAGAACCCTTGGTATTGCCTTCACTCCCCGATCAATGTTTTCTGCATGGTATGATCTTGTTGTCATGGAGACCCAAGAATTGGAAGATTAAAAAGAGGCGATGTTTGCATGGAAGGAGCGAGAGAGAAAGAGAAAGGAGCACCGCTTGCATGTTTGTTGACTGACGCACTGACACCAGAGCATGGCACAGTGTGTGTTCTCGTCTATTGATATGCTCGGATTGTGATAGTATTGGACTTGCTGCCTTGTCATGTCTGGCTACTGTTTGTTTTTTTTTCTTTCTTTTGTATCATCATGTGTAATGTCTCAGCTTCCATGTCATCACATCTGCTCCAATTCTGCACTTGTTGCACTGACCGGAAAACTTGCAGCCACGCTTGTAACGTATGCGCTCTCCTGTGTGGACGTTATATACGTGCTGCTGTGCAGGTTTGTAGGAGAAGCATTGGTTATTTGGCCGGATTCATTAACTCAAGATGGCGAGAGAAACATCACGTCACCTGTGGTGGGAAGTAACTAAGTATATTTACTCAAGTACTGTACTCAAGTACACATTTTACTTGAGAATAATACTTCTACTCCACTACAGTTTAGAGGGAATGAAAAGCATAGGATCTGAACTTTCATAACCATCAAAGGTTTGCTGAAAACTTTTATGTAATCCTATTCAGGATGACCCTGACTCTGACCGTGTGAAATCTGAAGTAATGTTACTATGTCAGTCCACACAACCCCGCTGCTATGTCACTTATTGAAAGAAGAAACCACAATCTTCCTCGTACAAATTTACACTTCACCATCAAGAAGGAATAAAAACCCACACTTCACACTCAAGTCAATACTCTCAGGGGTTTTTACTGCTGTAGGCTTATTGTCGTGGTTTGTAGCTTACGGTGGCTAACGTTAGCTAGCTTTTGCACATAACCTAGATATTGATGACATTATTGAGTCGCAGTGCACTGATTTCACAATTTTGGAACCCGTCGACTGTCATTGTTTTTTACAACGATTTTGTTTCTGAGGGCAGCGGCCAGTTTTCGGGGCTTCCGGTGTAGGTTGTTAGACTCGCTTCCGCTCCCTACGGATGTCCATATGTCCGGCATGATGTCCGGATGTCCGGCATGATGTCCGGATGTCCGGCATGATGTCCGGATGTCCGGCATGATGTCCGGATGTCTGGCATGATGTCCGGATGTCTGGCATGATGTCCGGATGTCTGGCATGATGTCTGGCATGATGTCCGGATGTCTGGCATGATGTCTGGCATGATGTCCGGATGTCCGGCATGATGTCTGGCATGATGTCCAGATGTCTGGCATGATGTCCAGATGTCCGGCATGATGTCCAGATGTCTCATCATGCCAGACATCCGGACATCATGCCGGACATCGTGCATGATGTCCAGCATGATGTCCAGCATGATGTCCGGCACGATGTCCGGACGTCCGGCACGATGTCCGGGCCAAGACTTCCTCTTCCGTGCGCTGCTCTTTGTTTACAGTCTGACAAGCAACTTGAGACGCAAGAATGGATTTTTTTTTTTTTCGAAGGCAATCGTGTAATCCGACTTTGAAAGCAATTTGTTTCTTTTATTATGCGAGTCGATCGTTTCTCCACACAATACACAGACATCGACACTTTTTGTAGGTGTTTTAGGTCCAGGTTTTCAAGCATCCCGCCTCTTTCTCTGCACACATGGACAGTTTACCTGAAGCAAGTCCCGCCCCCGCTCAAACACGATTCGTCAATACTGCTCGGACTGAAACCAGCACACTTCTGATTCCAAAATGCAGAATCTCTATATGGAGATTGCATGACCCTTTTCTACTTGTGCTACTGTTATGCTATACTTTAGCATTAGCCCATAACTGCCACTTGTGGCCAAAGTTCAGCAATAATGACAGCGCCTCTTTAAGTACATTTTGCTAAAAATAATTACGTATTTTTTGTACAGATGACATTGTCAGTGCAGGACTTTTACTTGGAATTGTATCAGTATATTTAAGCAATATCCCAACTCTATTGTAATACAGCCTGTGCTGTATCTCTGGCAAACACTCCAATACGCCTCTATTGACTGACATTTGAAATTAATCATATCCATTCACATTTTAGATATCGAGGGGATATTAATGATTCCCTCTTATTACAGTGGATAATGAAAGCAGTGTCCTTGAGACGGACTGGATGGTGCTGCGTAAATGTCAGCTCAGTGCCGGTGCTGAACGGGTATAGCGGCGCTGAGATGCAGCGGTAATCCTGATGGCTGTGCCAAGGTCTCCCCAGCCTGTAGCCTCCAGACTCCCTGCAGAGGACGGGACTAATGATAGCCCCCGCTAATAAAGATTGAAGCTCCTGGCTCTCGCAAACTGTACAGAAAATGGAGGGGAATCATGCGGCCCGGCTCGATTAACTGAAAGCTCGAGGCTCTGCGAGCATGTGAAGGATTATCCCTTGTTATGCTCTCACTTTATTGTAAAGTGCTCGGCTGTATCTGCAGTGGATTCTTCAGTCTTTTAGAAAAAAAAAACTGCTGAGGTCATGTTTCAGATTACTAAATGATCTTGAGTCTTCACTTTCATCCTGTTGTTGCTCATATTACCAAACTAACCCATATGCTTAATTAATTGTCTTTTTTTAAGGTTTTTTTTTTTTTGCCATATTGGTGTAAAATAACTGACTGAATGAAAGCGGTGTGTCATGCTGCATTGCACCTGCTGCGCGTGTCTTGTGCATGGAGCTGTCATGGATGCAGTCTGTCTGTCTGTCTGTCTGTCTGTCCGTCTGTCAGTCTGTCTGTCTGTCTGTCTCCAGCATGCTCAGATGAGGAGATGCCTGCATAATCATGTCTGTTTTCTAACAGATCTACCTGTTTTTGTCTCTTTGTCTCTTTCTTGTCTTCAACTTCTGTATCCAATTCTGGGTATCTTCCGATTTATTTATTTATTTATTTATTTTCTACTACTACAAGTATTCCAAATGCTTTATCTGTTATTCATGATATGATAGTGACGTCACGGCAACTTTTTTTCTTTTTTCAATTTGTTGAAATCATGCAAAACATGTTAACTTCTATCCAATTGTCTCTAGATTCTTTGAGTAGGGGGATGTGGCCCCTGAAGATTCCAAGTAATGATGTTACACATTAAGGAGTGGAGGTTATGCAGCGAGTTTACCCATTTATTTATCTTTATTTGATTTATTTATTATATTATATATATTAGAATTACTGCTGGATCCATCTAAAAAAAAAAAAAACTCATTGTTTGCTACTGTAGGGCTTTCTAGTTTTATTTGAATCTATTTTCATTTGTAGTCTTTTTGCATACTTTTAGAACATTTGTTTGCTTCTCACGTTCATGTTTTATTCTACATATAAGCTTCCTATAGTGTTTAGTTTATTCGACAATGTTTCTGCTCTCTTGTCTGCCCTCCCTTTCATTCTCTCCTTTCATGCAGAGATGTTTGTCCGTGACTCTCTCTGTCTCTTTCTGTTTCCTGTGTTGTGACCCTGGGGTATCCTCTTCCTCTTCCTCTTCTTCTTCTTCTGTTTCTTTCAACATCCGATCTCTACTATAGCCTTTTCTCTTACTTTTGAAGCACCTATACTTTCTGAATGGGCCTGACTCTGGTATATAGCCGTGTTTTTAAATAGATCCATGTGTTTTCTTCTTCCTCGCTCCTCTTTTCTTCCCCCCTTTTTCCCTCCTTCCCCTAAAAACCCTCTTCTAATCCTCTCTTTATCTCCACTTCCCTGTCTTTTTCCCCCTCTTTTCCCTCCCCCCCCTCCTTTTTTTTCTCTTTCTTCTTCTGCATTCTGTCTGCACCCTGATGTGTAGGAGCGACAGACACATGTACATAAGTTTATTAACTTATAAACATGCACATACTACCTCACATATCTCTCTTTTTTGCTCGCACTCGTTCTTTCCCGTTCTGCCTCTTTTCATGCTGTCTTGGTGTTCTTTACTTAATGTGTCCAATGATCACTCTGTAATTGCCACAACACCCTTATAAAACCCTCGATCCACTCCTGTCCACATTTCCAATTCATTTGACTACACACTTGTTATCAGTTATGAATCCTATGTATTGTACAGTATCTTGTTGTACAATGTGGCTGTCCTTTGCTACATTGCCTGTCATTGTCTGGAAGAGAAGCAGAGCTGCCTTTCTTTCTTTCTTTCTTTCTTTCTTTCTTTCTTTCTTTCCTTCTTTCTTTCTTTCTTTCTTTCTTTCTTTCTTTCTTTCTTTCAATGACTAAATGCATTTCTGTTAGCAGTAATTGTACATAGCAATTAAACAGTGTTTGTAACAAGTGGCCCTAGTAGTCGCACTGAGGAAATTGCGAAGTGCAGTTAACTTTCTTTAATCACAAACACTGCGGGCCCATCACCACTGAACTGACTGACACAACAGAGAAAGGAGGAAATGGAGGGAGACGCTTGAGTGGGGGAAAGGAGCACTGTATGAGAGAAAATGGGGCCCACTTGAGGGCTCAGTCACTCACCCATAATACTGTTTGGCCACCTCACACTCCTAACAGGAAATACCTTAACATGTGTGTTCGAGAGAGAAAGGGAGAGAGAGAGAGCCTTCCTCCCTGTGCACACTTGTCTGTGGTAGGAAAGAGAAGGAAAATATAAGTGGCTGTATGTATCACATCCCTGCTCAGCGCCTCCTCCCTGTCTCCTCTTCTCCCTCCGTCTTGTCATTTTTGTTTTCTTTTGACAAAGTTCAGGGTTTTTCCACAGCTGGTGGAGGGTGTGAAGCCCTTCTGTGGTTTTTAGGCAATCTCAGTTTTGTTAGTTTATATTTATTTTGCTTATGTTTAAAGGCCGCTCCTTTCCAGTTACCAACTTTGCTTTGTGCACACGGGAAGTCCTTCACCCACACAATAGGAGTGTGTCATTGACTGGCTGATTGAGTCAGAGGTCTTAATTTAGTGGAGCTGCAGTAGGAGGAGGCACATCCTGACTCTGGCTCTGCTGATACATATCTGGCACCACTGATAGGGGCCACAGACCAAAAGCACTCCTCTATCCAGCTCATGTATGCACAGCGAGTATTTTTAGTTTTTACCTATAGTGATCACATCTGTACGGCTCAAATTGATCATTATAGGCTGTTTTTTTTTCTTTTTATTTATATCTCATGCAGATTACCCTCTAATTGACATTTGTATATTTATTACATGAATATGCACTATAAGCAGTTTCCACTGTACATCTATACTCAGACTTAATTTGTTCTGAGCCTGTTACATAACACAACACAATATCAGGGAACCACAGCTCTGGGAAAAAAAAGTAATGATGTTTCTTGAATTTTTCAGGTGAAAAATGTGACCTAATTATGGAAAAGGTTGCTGTTGTGTCTAAATAGAGGTAGATACATTTCTGTGATCCGTCTTAAAAGGCATAGCATTCATTAATCTAAAAATAAGGCCTTAATTGGTTTCAAAAGTCTTAAAAATGCTAAGACATGGGAAGTAGGATTTTATGTATGTTTTTTATGTTGCATTGTGAAATCTCAGAATAATTGCAAACATCTATTTATTTCTTTTTTTTAAATAATTTACCAAAGGCCTTTCACGTTAACGTCACACAGATCTGGATAGTGGGACCAACAGCACTTATATTCACAGTAAACTCACTGCACTAAACTAGACTACACCACTGCCTGCACACACCAGCACCAGGGTCAGCACCAAACAACATTCGGGGGTATGCCCTACAATTTTGGTTATTGTAAAATTGGTCTTAAATTTAATTGAGGCATTAAAACGTCTCACAAATCTAACTTGCCTTATTAAGCTTGTAGGAACCCTGTAAAAGTGGCGTAATATTGGTGTGATGTTTCCTCATCTGTCCCTCCCTCACAGACCGTGAGATAAAATACGTCACGAGTCCCGAGGCCAGTTGAACCAGTTGCTTATCTAATCTCATTCTAATTACTTTTCCATGCAGTTAAAATACAATTGATTTGAACTCTTGTGTTCAGTGGTATTACTGATCAGATGTCACATAATGACTCTGCAGAACAAAGGTTCATCTGCTTGAATGATCCATAAATAAGCAAAGCAGTGGAGGAGGGGTGATGGGAATACAGCATCACAATGAAGCCATACATGCCCGCTAACCCAACATAATCACCTTGGTACTGTAAAAACAGGTGCTAACTTGAAGGTAACTGGAGTATTAATCAGGATGTTAGTGTCAAGATGCCTGTTTTTGCATAATACATGATAATACAAAAGGGACTGCAGATGCAAATTAGCTTAAGCTAAAATCTGGTACAGTGCATCATATGTTACCATATATGTTTTAACTGTTTTAACAAATAATATAAAGTAATAATAATAATAATAATAAAAAACTATAACATTTTGTCAACTCCGTAAGACGTCTTTTAAAAAAATATTTTCACAGCATAACTGAAGAGTAAAAAAAAAAAAAAAAAAAGGTTTCGTCCCACTCACCAATTCTCAAGAACAGCTGTTATATTACAGTATTAAGGATGTAAGTAGGAGTTTGTATTGCTGCTGCTGCTCTCACTGCATCTGTATTAAACTGTACCACAGTTTCTAAATGCTGCCTCCTGTGTTGTGCTGCTCTTTAGTGGAAGCTTACATTTCCCACCGTACTGACGTGCGGCTCAGTGTCGGCCGCGGTGTCGGTCGTGCCGTCGGCTACAGCCATCCTGTTCTGATTACTGGGCTGCTGACACAATGTAAACAGCTTACATTAGAGTCCAACATTCACAAACATGGATGTCAAGTTTAAACAAACTGTGAATAATTTCACCAGGATTTCAACAGTTTTACCAAACTGTAACCTTGGTAAAACTGTTGAAATCCTGGTGAAATCATTTCTGTGGGGTTTTGCTCAAGTTGAAAAGCTTTCAAAAACCTTTTAAGGACTTGTTTTACAGTACATGTCTTATATGATTTTCTAAGTCCCTGGAAATTCTCTTAACTTAAACGTGATGTAAAGATTCATCTCTTCTGCCCATCACAGCCTTGCTGACCTTTTTGACTGGCTCCTTGGAATCCCTCGCTCCCCTTGATTCCGAGTTCTTCCTCGCCCTCGCCTTGTAAGAGCCCGTAGCCGAGGGAGCGCGACCTTTGACCTGGTTGGCTGCAGCCTTGGCCTGCTCCTTCAACACACTGACGCTCCGCTTGGCCTTTAAGTACGAGATCAATGACACAAACTCACTTTAATAGAGTAAGAACAGAAGAAAAGAAAGCACACTGTTGTGTAATGTACACAGTATGTTATCCATAGATATTGATGCAATAAATACAGACCTAGATCAAGAACTATAAATTAATTACAGTGTTATATAGTGTGTATTTGTGTGACCTTTTTCAGCAACTCGGCCTCGGAGAAGGGCTGAATGGTGTATGCTCCTCGGATGCGGCTGACTCCAGGATACAGCAGCCGCCCCATGTCCACAAACGCCACGCCGTGGCAGGGGATCTCTGGGTTCTCCTCAGGTAGCTGCACACACGCACAAACACACTGAATTAACCTGGTTGTTCTGTCATTGATCTTTACTTCAGGTTTTTTAACCATTAAACATGGTAAGTGTTCTGAAAATCTTCAGTAGAGACTTAAGAACTTAGATTAGATTTGGTTCAGGCTAGAGAGCTAACACCAGGGTCCCTACACATTTTCCATTTTCTATTTTTCAATTCCAGACTTTTTCCAGACTCAAATTTCCAGACTTCTCTGTAGATTACATAGAACACAACAGTGCTTTTGCCCTTATATATGGCTTACAATTGCTGCTTCCCCCAAGGGTTTTCTCTATTTAATGAATAAGAACCAAAAATGAGTTTTAAAATAAGTTAAATAATTTAATTTTCACATTGCAGAGCTGTCACAATTACCACAATACTGCAATACTATTGATAAGCCAACTGCAAGGGGATGGCAAGAAACTGCCACAACAGCTATATTCACGTTTTTTCTTGAGGCTAGGCCTTTCTTATTTTCACCTTAATGCATGTGTATTAAATGTTAAATACATTCACAATGAAAACAAGAGTTAAGAGTGTAATTTACCTGAAATTCTGGATTTTGTATTTTAGGAAACAGAATTTGGAAACAAATATTTTTCCATACTCTCTTTTCTTTTTTCCATACTGGAAATGACTCAAATCAAACTCCAGACTCCATACAGTGTAGGAAGCCTGTAACACTGCCGTACAGAGAGGGGACATTTCTGATCTATCCTTTAATAACAAAGCTGTCTCACCATCTTGGCTTCTGCTGCCTTTGTCAGCGGAGCCGGCGACCTCATTATCTCCACCGGCCACAGTCTGCTCTCAGTGATCTTCTGCCGCAGCCTGAACATCGATACACACATTTACACATCTTTTTCTGTAAATATATCCTTCGTTTACTACTGGTGTTATTTACACACACCCAATCCACTCACATACATTCTGATGTTCTTCTATGTATGTTTATTTTCTCTTTTTTTGCCAAGTAATCATTTGTTGCTGTGTAGACCAGTTTTCTTCACAGGGATTTGACATGTATTCTATTCTAAACCTTTTAACTTCAAAGTTACACCCATCACAGAATCCCAGGTTCATTGTGTGGCCCTGAGGTCAGTAAAAAAAAATCAGATGACTTCCATGACTTCCTGATTTCCTTTCCATTTGGCACTGAATGAGGGAAGCGAGTTTTAAAGTACACTCTGCTATAATCCTGAAATGTGGTTATTTTGAAGAAAGTCCAGACATCGCCCCAAGAAACTGACGACTGACTTTCTCTTTCTAGAATAATTTCTTAAAGGTCATGGCCAACAGGTAGCATGACAGTCAGAAAGGAGGAGGAGGATTAGTGAGCTGTGTGTGTAGCTGACCTGGTAGTTCCTCCTGCATCCAGGAAGCAGTGCATCACTGTGTCCCAGCTCACCCTGTTCTTCGTGCTCTCTGCCTCATTGCGAAACTCTCGGTCCTGTGGGAACATTTAGACCTTCAGCTCTGTAACTGAGCATGGAGGCAGGCTCAGTCCCTTGGCAGGTCACATAAAATACACAAAAAATACATCAAATATACGTACATAGCACCAGACATATACATTCACACTTCAATAATTCATACAATAAGTAAGTCATACATACTAGGATAAAGTGCAATATTATTATTAATAATAATAATAATAATAATAATAATACATTCAATTTATATAGCGCTTTTTTTCCCAGTGCTCAAAGATGCTTCACAAAACAGAAAAAAGAAGAAAACATGTAAACAGAAAAAAAAATTGTAGCTGCTCACTACTACATTACATTACAAAAACGAGATCTCCACGTTACAAGCACTTATTCTTGGATCTATTGTCCCCACAAAGTAAAGCGGCGTTGACAGAACTACAGCTAATAATCACGTTTCTGACTGTGCTGTGTCTGTCACAGTGACAGCTTGAGAAGTGCTCATTGTGCGGTTTTGAGCCCTCAGTGTTGTCTGTCACGTGTGTGTGCGTTTCTGCCCACAGCTAATCATGTTTGTGCACATTTAATCTCTGATTGGTTTATTTAATGCACAGTACTATGGAAAATAGCAGCAAACACAGAAATGAATTTATTGAGCACAGAATACATTTTTGTTTGCTCAAACAAAATATTATTTTGCTTGCATATCATTTCTCTTCCAAATAGAGTTTATGTGCTTGCAAATTATATCTTTCTGTGCTCCAAATCTCCCATTGCTAGCTCAGGAATATGGCACAAATATAACGCCATCATTTATGACCGTATACTCAAGGAAGTCCTTGAAAATGAAACAAAAAAAAACAGTGCTGGAAAAATTACTTGAAAGTCCTTGAGTTTAATTTTGTAATGTCTGTATGAACCCTGATTAATAACTTCATGTTTAGATGGTTTTATCCATGGCTTCGTGATTTACGTGGTTCCATTGCTTTGCAGATTTGAGTTCTTTGTTGAGGGACGGCAGCGTGATTGAAGAGGAAGAGAAACGAGGCAGCTCCTCGGAGTCCTCCGCATGCCTGGTCGGCACGACGACACCACCACAGGGACCCGAGAGCACCCCTCCTCCAAAAGGTAAGCAGTCTGATTTAAACATGGCAGGGAGACGGCTGCTGGCAGAAATCACATTTGATTTCTGGTGTCATGGCTGTTGTCTAATTGGGTGTCGTGACCTTAGGCCTTCTTAAATAAAAAAGATAATCCTAGTCTGATGTACAGTTTTTAAAGGATCTTTCAATGTAAGTGACAATGGATAAAAAATACATAAGGGTCACAGTGGGAACTTTTATTTTTTGGTCCTGTCAGACGCTCTGCAGATGCTATAGAGAAGAGAGATGGTGTAACTGTAACCAGTATGTGGTACTACTGTACTAATACTGTGTGAGGAATGAGCAAATATATGGAACTGTATAGCTCGACCAGAATCAGAAGACTTTAGGATTGTAAGGAGCCAAGGGGTTGAGAAACCATAATGAAAAAGAAGCACATGTGACATGACACTGCTGCAGGTTTAAAGGCATACAGTGCATTCACATTTTGTTATGTTGCAGTCTTATGTTAAAGCCGTTTAGATGTTTTTTTCCCCCCCTTGTCCATCTACACTGAATACCGCATAATGATAAAGCGAAAACAGGATTTTAGATTTTTTTTTGCAAATATGACATTGACATTAGTATTCAGATTCTTTGCTATGAAACCTGAAATTTAACTCAGGTGCATCCAGTTTCTCTTGATCATCTTGGAGACGTGTCTACACCTTGACTGTCCACCTGTGCTAAATTTAATTGAGGATTTGGGAAGGCCCACACCTGTCTATATAAAGGTCTGATGGCTGACGATGCCCATTAGAGCAGAAGCCACGCCATGCAGAGCTCAGAGACAGGATTGTGTCACTATTGTGATCCACTAAAACATATTAAAGGTTCCCAAAAGCACAGTGGCCTCCATCATAATAAAACTGTTATTATCAAAAGACAAATGACCTTTCATAATAATGAGTCGAGTTTCAATAATTTCTTCAATAATTTCATCATGTATTGGCTCATTTATATATTTTATATAATGTATCCATATAATTATTTCAGAATGTATTTTTTATTGATTTAATAATGAACACTCTCATGCAGGATGTGGTGAGTTATTAGCAGCTTACTCCTGTAAATGAGTAAAACAGAAACGTTTAGTAAGGATCTGTGATGTTTGGCTGATACCCGATCTGCTTTATAAGACCAGTATCGGATCAGTGTTTCCTCTTTTGTCGGCAGCATTTTTAGACAATCTGTATTTGCTCAAAATACACTGATAACTGCCCTCTATACATGAGCTATGTACTTTGACAGTCAGGAGAAAAGACTCCATAGACGGTGTTAAAGTCTTCATTTGTAGAATGAATTAAAAAATAGACTATTGCTGTATTTAGCCTTATATTTATTCACTACAACGTTGTGTTGTAGCAGGGTTCAAATATCCACCCACGGATTGATGCCTGCGCAGTATGCCCGTGTTGACGTTCAGTGACTACATTCTAGCATCTACCCGAGTCTCAATGCAGACCACACTACTCAGGATTTGTACAAAATCTTGAAAGTTTGGAAAATGCTTGATTTGAACTGTTATGTTTTCAAGGTTAGGAATATGCTTGAATTAAAATATACCCCTTGAAAAATGTTTGATTTTCAACATAATCTGGTGTTTTATCGACACAATCACACATGTAAACCAAAAATCTTTTAATATTTGAATGAAAAGATCTCGTCGTCATATTTGTTTGTTGTCTCCTGGTGTCTAACACCAGACTAACCCTAATCCAGCATTAAATAATCTTGATCAAAACTTACAATCAAAGTTAATATGAACCGCTGGTAAAATAAACAAAGTGACGATATGCATTGATTGCTGTGGGTATAAAGAAATTCTGTAGATTTAAGTTTTCGTAATTGCATTTATAGGAACAATTTAAATGTGATGATATAGGTTTTGAGAGTCTGGAATTTTACTCTTAAAAACCTGTATTAACCCTGACTACGATCTCCCTGACCAAAGTCACATGACATGAGCATAACATCTGTAACGGTAACAACTGGTCTAACTGAGACCTGTATCAGTTCTAAAAGAAAACGTATTGTCTGGCAATAAAACTGCAAAACATTTACAGAAAATGAAAAACCTTCGTGCCACATCGGCGATGCATGCTGACGATTCTCGTGAAATTAATTTGCTTCCCGCTGTGACATCTCCAGGTTTGGCTAAGCGTCTTATCTGGCCGGGGCTTTTGTTAGTGAGCCTGACTTCCAACCTGTTGTTCGCCTGCCTCTACATGTACCACAACTGGAGATGAACCGCCGACGGGTCTGCTGTTCTCTCGTCACCTGCGCAGAGCGCGGCGTCGGCCGTCTGGCCTCTGACAACCCTGTCGTGTCTGTGGACCTGGAGGTTATTCAGCCAATGCCAGAAAACAGAAAACATTTCTGGCAGATACTTATTGTTTGCTGGTGCTTTAAAATACAGATGTCAGTCCCAACAGTTACGAGGAAACTGTGTGGTGAAATCAAATATTACGCCTTTGTGAATTTGTGACTGACTGCTAATACATGAATATTTTATTTTTGATCTGGCCTTGTTTTGTCTTTTGGTTTGTCACTGCTCCTCTTACATGAACGCAGGCGCACGGGGGAATTGATTGAAATCTTAATTCTTGCACTGATGCTGTGAAATGTGCAATAAACACGTACTGTTCAGTTGATGCTGCTTGGACACAGAGGGTCATGTCTTACCTGCGTACACTGATTGTGATGAGTGCGTTACCTCTCCCAGCTGAATAGCATTTCTGCACACACATTTAACTAGGGATGCACCGATATATCGGCAGATATTCACCTATCTGACTGCAATCGGCAAATCGGTAAATAAGATGACATTCACCGATGGCAGTGGCTGATATTTATCTGTTGTGTTGCATCAGTTTTGCGCTGGTTAAATGTTGTGTTAAAAGGAAAAAAAGAATCTTTTTCATGTGAAAGTGGGTTATATTAAAAGTTGTTTGTA
>JAOVVB010089924.1:0-13376 GCA_028570985.1 Heterobranchus longifilis
AGAGTACTTCCAAGAACTTTGTTATACGGTCCATCTCTTTCTTGTAAAGGTTCAGGCGGTACTGTATGTATGTATGTTTTCTCAATGAAAATGAAAATAAAGAGTTGAAAAAAAATCACAATGTAGGATTTTTTAGGAATTTATTTGCAAATTATGGTGGAAAATAAGTATTTGGTCAATAACAAAATTTCATCTCAATACTTTGTTAGGTAGCATGGAGAGTTGGGTGTTTCTCTCAGTTTATTGTCATTCATGGTAATATTACAATGGTTTCACAGTATCTTTGCATTGCACATGTCTAATTTCCATGTTGTTATCTCAAGTATTTTCATGTTGTTTTCTCTGTTTTTTTTTCCTGGTGATTTCCAGTATTTGAGTTCTTATTAAGTAAAGCTGCTTAATGTCCTGCCACATTCCTCATTTTTGACGCCACCTGACTGGCTTATTCAATTTCAAAATTGTTAGTTATGAATTTTCTGGTCATATCTGTCAATGTCAGCACGATTTGCACAATATCAGCACAATTTGGTCTGTTGGATCGACAAGAGTCTGTCCTTCAAAGGAAACCCATGACTGTGAGGCTAGCAATAGGTAATGACAGCTGTGGCAGCCACTAGCGGCAGCACGAGTTACATTTAAACGACAATAGATCATCAATATTCATTTAAAGACATGCATTATTGAAAAAAAAAAAAAGAATTAAGAAACTCAACAAAAGTACATATACTTTATTTACTGTCAAGACTAACAGAAATCCTGATACGTATATATAATAAATTACAGTCTTAGCCAATGAATAGTAAAACATTTTAGTTTCATCAATATGTATTAATCAGTATTAAGATCAGTAGGATTTCAGAAATTTTCAGTGCATAACAAACATGTAATTTTCACAGAAAGTCATGGCATGGAATCTCCAGATCAGAAATGCAGCCTGCAACTCTGGAACTAAATATCAAAACAACACAGTCACATTTATAGTAGACATATTAAACATAGCCCAAAATCTCACTATATTATACTTACTAAGGAACTTATCTGCAGTTGTAAGCAATCTTTGCATTCAAACTGCTTTTTAGAATGTTGAATGATGGATTATTGCATGTAGTCCTGTTAACATTAAGTAAGATAAATTTAGCAAAAGGGCATTATTCTCATAGCTCTAATCCTTACCAGGGTTACATGTGTAGTAATAACATTGCATATGTAGGGACTAGCAGGGAGCCGTTGAACGAGGAAGACACAGTTCATGAAGGTAAGAAAGGTTACACATCTCCAATTCAGATGGTGCAAATCTGCAAAGCAACTTGCTTGCACAAGAGAGAAGCAGTTTCATATCTTTACTCAAACGGTGTAGATCAGCACAAATCCCTTGAATAGGGAAGTTTCACAACCCCCTGGCAGTTGCTGACCCCCCGGAATGTGTTTCGTGCTGGGCCCCAGAACAGAAAACATACAAAGCTTTAGGGACACATACCATGTTAATCAGTTAAAGTATGCCAGTAGGGCAAATATAAAATTATATATGTATGTGCATATAGAATGTATGATGTCTTTGTGTTGTGTTCAACATGTTTATCATAAACTTAAGGAGTGTGATTAACAGGTATAACCTTTGCTATAGATAGGTATGAATGGGTATGCAAGACATGGGATGTTTGGTATCAAATGAAAGCTCTGTATATTCAATGACACATTGACATGCATGAAATCTTAGTCATATGAACCAAACTTATGTTAATAACTGTACTCTCTGCTCCCCCCTTTAACACAAACTGTGCAGTGATAGCTATACCCATAACTCATAACTTAAACTACACTGCTACAATACACTTTACCTAAATTACTAAAACTCCACTGAGATGGCAGAGACAGAGAAACAGAGTTTTTGCGATACTGTATACGTACTCGTTTTGCGGCAGATCACCGTTTGAATGAATGAAATGCAACACGAGTTGCTTTAAGGATTAAACTGCAGTAAAAGTAAAGATTTAGGTCGCTACAAAAGCGCATAGAGAGAAGAGCAAGCGTGTTCCTTCTTTCTCTTATAAGGCCTTCATACTGTAGCGAGCGGGAAATGCGTGTTCCATTTTCAATCTCAGCTATAAAAGTTAACTATTGTCTGCGGAGTGTTACAATGGCACATGTGTGTGTTGCATGTATGTGTGCATGCATAGCTGCTTCTGGCAGCGTGCGCGCTCTCTCTCGATTTCTCTTTCTCTTGCTCTCCCTTTTTGCAGGTGACCCCGCCCTGATTGGACGTGCTGTTGCGTGCTCCGTGATTGGTCGTCCTTGGACCTGCGCGTCTTTTTAAGGTTGTGGACAAAAGCCGGAAGCGCGCACGGTTATGTTGTTTTCATGTGCGAAGCGTTGGCTTGTGTGTATTTTCAAAACTAGAACTGTTTGGTCGCGCCAGTGTTTGTGATCGCTTGTGTGGTGTGAGTTTTGTTTCTCTTTTTTTTCTGTTAGTTTTTGTAAATATTGTAAATAGCTCCTTTTTGTTTGTATATACGTTGTTTATGGAAGCAGTAGGGGTTGGGTGGCATTTTTGTTTAAATCCCGTTTTCTCCTGTTTTGTGTTAGTTAGGGAGTTAGTTTAGCCCTGTGTTTTTGGTTTGCAACTTTCCTTTGTAGTTTAGTTAGTTTGTGGGAGGAGATAGGGAAGGGTTTTTGCTTATTGTTTTGGCCTTGGCCCAATCCTGAAGCCAAGAGCTTCCGGTGTGTGCGTGTGTGTGTAAAAATAAAAAAGAACAAGACGCAGAATTCGTGGTGTAAGAATTGTATTATTTATTACGCTCCGGGACCCTAGACCTGGGGAATAGGGTCCCGCAGCGCCACGCCACTATAGAATAGCGCACCGAGAGAGGAGTAAGCGTGTTTCTTGCTCTTCCTCTTAAAGAGGCCTCCATAGTGAATCTGCCTGTGCGTGTTTCACTTGCAAATTCATCTATGCATTTAAATCTCCTCAGTACCGAACTTAGAGTAGCTAACGAAAGTATCAATACCATTTGATTCGCTGAAACTAATGAACTCGACACGGTGCTCAGAGAGACCGTCCAAATGGGTTGGTATGGGAGAAGTGTTAAACTAGACCAAGTAAAATGTGCGGTTAAAAGCTACGTGTGTTTTGTGAGGCTTATGTCTTTGTATGCTTTGTCTGACAAAGGGTTAAGATCCGCCAAGATCTCAGCACGTTGTTGTGTTAAATGTAGTAACAACTAATTTGTGTGCCCCACTCTAACGAGTGGAGTCAAGATTGTTCAGCTATAAAGAGCTAACTAGTGTTTTTTCTGGTTGTTCAGTGATAAATGCGCCGATGTTTCACAGATGACCCATAACTTAAACTAAGTGGCTTACGTAACCATAGCAACGACAGTGACCCGGAAACCCTAAACAACCTATTCCGGGATAACTTATGTGCGCAGGCGCAGTCTGCCAGCGCCATTTGAAATCAGTTGTAAACAAAGCCTAGCATAAGCTATGCTAGTTAGCAAACCTAGCGCGTTTACATTGTAGCCTGTGTGCCATGCATGTAGCACCTATGCTAGTAGCATCGAAGGCTAGTGGTTAGTATGGCGTTATATTCCTGCCACAATTCTGAGCGCGTGGTTTGACATTTTGAGAGCAGACAATGCACTCTATGCGCGTGCAATGTCTCCACTGCGCGCTCAACAGCTCGATTCTGCGCGTGCAATGTCTCCCCTGCTCGCTCAACATGTTCTCCGCGCACGCGCGACTTCTCGATTCTGTGCGCGCTCGACTCTGCCTGTACGCTCGCTCAACTTTGTCCAGTGTTACAAAACTGCCACAAAACCAGCCAATCACAGACATCCACACACCACTAGGTTAGCACGTAGCATCTTTCAGTTGTGAATGCAGTGTTCGAAAAGTTGTTACAATGACCTAACCTTTTTACATCTAACTTTAACTCACACCAATGGGTCCCTTCGCCCTTTTCTTTTTAAAACCCACTCCTCATTATGTTACGATACTTATTGGATTAAATAAAACTATTTTTAGTGATTTTGATGACATCCTTTTATTTGACATCTGAAACTTGAATTCAATTTCATAAATTATTACACTTTTGGCGTTTATCGTACAGACACTGGTGGACTAACTTAATACTTGTAAATACTTGTATGATTTTGATGACAAACATCATTCAAACTTGATCGTCAACCATCTTTATTACTTTGAAATTTTTTAATTTATTTAAGTAATAAATTAAAGTGGGGTCCCTAATTCTATGATAGGTGATCAATTAAGTAATTACAAATTGCTCCTACCAATGTTAGTGCTAATTAAAGCTCCATAACTAGCTTTCATAATTTGAAATTCAAATTTTAGTTTGCAACAAATTTTTCTCCCTATGCACTAGGACTTTTTCTCTGCATGCAGCAGGCATCAGCAATCGTGCAGCGGAGAAGGAGTCAACAAAGACTAACTGGGTAAAGGCTTGGACAAACCACCCTTGTGGCTATTGATGTAGCCCCAAGGTTTAGCCCATTTGCTCGTCAGGCCAGTTAGTTGTTGACGTGCCTCCCCCAAACCATGTACGGTTGTGCTAAAAGCCGCAGGCTGTTTGAGAGGTTCACTGCAATATGGTGGGGATGGAGTGTTCGATAAGACCTTACAGGAGCTCACCTGGTGCACTCAGATGGTGGACCCTACCACTGAGCTCCGACTGTATCAACCCAGCTCATCACTGAGCCTAGTGAATAAGCGCATCAGCCCATCCAGTTAGCAAAACGTCGAAGGGATCTTAGGGTCTTCTCAATACTTCTGCTGTAATCAGCAATAATCAGCTGTTTTTCCCTAAACAACAAAACCAAGCGCCTAGGTGTAGTGACCCAATAGCACCACCACTCTGTCAACCCTGTTAAGTGTCCTAATATTTGGAGAAAACCCACACTCTCTTCTTCTCATTTCCTCAGTTTCCTCTTCTGCTTTGACTACTTCCACTGTTCAGGGTGTGTACAAGTCACAAAGCAGAGAACTTTGGAAACATAACATATTGGTAAAACGTGAATTCTTAGGTTCAAAGGCGTCCGACTCTCACTGTACCTTCCCTTTTCGTGCCGGGATCCTACCAAGCCAATGCTAAAGCAGGTCAACTATGAAACTGTCCACTAAAATTCGAAGACGCATCTAGAAGCGTTTCAATTTGTGTATAGTTGTCAACCCCTAATGCAGAGTTATTGCTTTCTTTTGCCCAAAGGAAATTTTAAATAACAAGCAATGTTCTGGTACTGAGGAATCCTCATTTCAAAACCCCTTTATTTAGGAGCACCCTTCTAAATCAAACTTAATAAAAAACAAAAGGGGGAGAAGAAATTTGGTATTGAACTCAGTCTGCCAGAAATGCGGATTCTGTTTTGGTTTCCTCAACTCAACGTTAGCTACAGTATAACCTTTCTTTACAAAAAGACGGGAGACTTTCGCTTATAGGAAAGTGGAAGCTTACCATTAGTACTCTATCCCTTTCTCTGTGTGTTGTTCTTCTTTTCTGCCTCTGTTCTCTAGCTGTGCTAACTGTGTGTTCAGTAGCTCTTCCCACAGAGACTCTCAGTTGATAGCATGCCCACCAGAGAACTACAGTCACAGAGAACCATGCTTAGCAGCAGCTCACACTTGCACATCTGTTTGCTGTGTTCATTTTTATTTTATTTTATTTTTTTTCCTGTTTTGTTTCTTCCTCTCAAATCTGTGTCAGTTGTGGTTCTAGACCGTGTCAAACATGTCTCACACCACAGACCACGTCAGTCGCTGGGAAGATCTGAAGACATGACTAAGTGTTGCAACCGACAGCCTTCTACCTAAGGCCGCCGGAACACTAAAGCACCAGACACAGAACCAGTTGGATGACAACTTAACAAGCTCTATGATACAAGACCCAAGTCAGTGCTACAGTCCCAAAGAACTGTCCAAGATCATCGGCTCCTTACATCATACACTCATTGTCGCCCTCAAGCTGAGCCACAGGCACGCCACCTATCTCCAGCAAGAGCTGACACGTGCAGGACGCATCAAGCAGCTAGAACTAGAAGCTCAGGAGCAATGGAAAGGGGGTAACGAGGTAGAGCAAGACAAAATGGAAATCACCAGGCTGCAAAAAACCCTGGCAACTACTACACATGAAAGGGAACAAGGCAAGGCTGACTATGCTGATCTCTCCAACAGGCTGCAGTATGCAGAACAGCTACTAGAAAAGGCCGAGGCTGACTACAGGGAGAAAAACGGCAGAATTAAAGCCCTCGAAACTCACCTGGACCGCCTCAAACTCACAAGGTCGACTCATGCGACAGCTGGACCATATTAAAGAAGAGTCCTACAGCGTCACAGAGGAACTCAAGCCTGCCTGTGAATGGTGCCACGATCTGTCAAGGAAACAATCTGCACCCATCTCACCCCTGCTGAGCAGGACCAGGTCCGACATGTAGTGGAAGAAGTAATGGGACGGGGTCGACGCATCCCCCAGCTACCTCCAAAGAACCCTACCTCACAGCAAAACACCGGGAACCTGCTCCCTCCAGCCACAGATCTCAAAGACCTCAACAAGCTCGCCAGAAACATTGACAAATTCACGTCGCATATGCCAGGTAGCTAAGATGTCCACGCTAATCTATGAGATATTAATTTACATCTTGAAATGAGACCTAACATCACTGACCAAGGTAGACTCTATTTACTCCGAAAAACATACAGCCCTTCCTGGACAGGCAGCCTGCTCACACAAAGACTGACTATCATATGCTCTGTTGTATAAGATGACATACTGTAAGGTTTCGTTGTTGAGAGTACTTCTATAACTGGTATTAAGCGTGGATTTTGGCAGGCAGCCGATCTCTCCTCAGTACTACAAACCACACCGACCCATGCTGTGAACAACAGTTAGTGTAATTAACAATTGTTAAAACACCTGTGACACAAAGTTTGAAATGTAGTTAAATGTTGGCGTGCGGTTACTGTCGATTATCACCACTCGTAGAATGCCTCTTGTCAAATCTGATTACTCGTTCAGAAGTATCTTATAATATACGTTAGGGTTTCCTAATACATATTTTTGAGTTGCTGTAATTTCTAAAACTCTACAACTTGTTGCAAACCAATAATTTGACCCTACTGAAACCTGAAACTTTTTCATAAGCACTGAATACAGGTCCAACATTGGCTGAAGTTACTCACAGCATCAGTTAGGCTAAAATAAATTGTTTTCAGCTAAAACATATTAATCAACTATCCAATCAAAAATATTAGCTTTTTTCAATACAAATTGTGACTTTTTTGGCCAGGCAGCGTATATTTTCATTTGTTTAAGTGCACCAAATTATTTGTTAAAAATTAAAAACTTATGCACAGTACCTTGAGGAGTCGAAGGGGGTGTCTAGTGATCCATTTAACATTGCAGACACATTCCCACAAGCAGTAGTGGCAAACTATTAAAGAATATAGGAATTTTTCTGGGTTCCTTCATGTGAGTAAAAGTTTTACTTGTCATGTAGTGTAAATAAGATCATCTGTACAATGTGCTTCTTTTATGTGCCTGGAATATTACCAATAGTGAGCAGTGACAAAGCCTCACAAATGTTTGCCTTAAAAATTGGAATTTGTCTCGGCATAAGAAACATTTCACACAAGTGAATGAATCAAACACTAGCTGAGTTGCTCGTACATCCGGTAAACTTGTTTGGGTCAGTGGAAAGCCACGTTAGCAATGTTAGCAAGGATGGCAGCAAGAAAAAGAGAACCTCTTTCAATTTTGTGTTTAAAGTAAACTTAACCTTAAGAACTCCCCTCAGGAACGTATTAAATTCATATGTGGAGTTATCACTGTATATGTAATCTATTACTGTACATTCTTAAAATTTATTTGTACTTTACTCAGTATGTCCACTTAGGGACTTTTCAAGTTGATTCATTACATTTCAGTAAAATATCATACTTTCTACTCCAACTATGTTACCTGTATTATATATGTTTTTACTTCTTATTTAAAAGTTGAAGAAAAACAGTAATTTAAAGCCCAGCAATTAGATTACAGCATATGCTTTATTTTTGGCTTGTTTTCTTTGACCTGTTGATTGCACTTATTAGATGCATCAAATGTCTTCTCTCATTGTCTGTCTCATTCACAAAGAGTTTCTTCTTAGAAGAATTCCCCCTCAAATCTCAAGTAGTAAATTTTTGTACTATTTCTCATTTTCTTTCCCGGAAAGAGCTCAGTCATTCTGTCACGAACTAACCGGGGTGAAACAGAAGACTTAGCAGTTAGCCCGTGTAGCGTGGATGGTAAACCCAAACCCCGAGTAGGCAGGATAACGACGCGAATTATTCTAAGGACTCTCTCGTTTGAAGAGCAAGGGTAAACACAATTAAACCCGCGTCCTAGCGACTCACACTCAATCAAGAAGAAAACCCAAATAGGTGAGTACTCACAAGAATCCCGGCGAAGCATCGGAAACGACATGGGCAGACTCAATGACTGAGTGATGTGAAGCGCCATCTTGTCTCCTTTTGTGCTTCCTGGTTCGCGACCGTACTACTTCCGGGTCCAAGTGCCGTTCGCGGAGCGAGTGTGCATGACAGTCACATTTATTTTGCAACAGAAGGTATTCTTGGGGTCCATTTGGGAGCCCCATTTGTGACCAAGCTTTAACTTCTGTTGTTTCTGTTCAACTGGCTGTTGTCCTGAGATGTTGATTCATTACATCCACATAACGTTCCTTCTTCATGAAGCCATCTAGTCTGTGAAGTGCACCAGTCCCTCCTGGAGCAAAGCACCCTAACAACATGACGCTGCCACCCCCCTGCTTCACGGTTGGTCATTAAAGTTCTTAACTATATTACTCATTACGGCCAAACAATCAAATTCAGACCACAGGACATTTCCCCAAATAGTAAAATCTTGACCACATGTGCAACTGCAAACCTTAGTCTGGCTTTTTTGGCGGTTTTGGAGCAGTAGCTTCTTCCTTGCTGAGCAGGCTTTCAGGTTATGTCGATATGTGTTTCATTTTACTCTAGCTTTAGAATATTCTGTTCCTGTTTCAGTGTCTTTACCAGGTCCATTTGTTGTAGGTCTGGGATTAATTGGTACCACAGTAAGTTCATCTCTAGAAGACACAACATGTCTAGTCTCTGTGACAGGTCGAGGAAATTATCTAATAACAAGGGTTAAAAAAAAAAAATCAAAGAAAAGTAACCCCCCCACACTCCTTATTTAATTTCCTTATTTTTTTCTTTTATTTTATCCTTGTTATAACTCTTATGAGTAAACGACATCATTCATGTATTTCCACTCCACACCTGCAGAGGGCAGTGTGACGCTTTAGGAGTTTACCTAGGAGACCTGTAGCTCGAGTTTCGGGTCATATTAAACTGCACTCGAGCAACGCAGTAATGTGTCTGTCTTCTTATCATACACAGAGTGCTGTGCGTGATTGAGTTTGTGCCGGTCCAGATTCCCCTAGGTCTGATGCCGGTAACATCTCCTTCCTGAGCAGTGTGAGGGCTGTGTGGTCCAATCGTGTTTATATTTGCATAATATTGTTAGAATTGATGAACGTGGTACCTTCAGGCATTCGCAAATTGCCTCTAAGAATGAACCAGACTTGTGGAGGACCAAATTTCTTTGGAGGTCTTTGTTAATTTATTTTGATTTTCCCATGATGTCAAACAAATACTTAAGAAGTCTGAAGGTTGTCCTCAAATTATGTCAATTAGCTGACAGAAGCTTCAAAATCTATGACATAATTTTCTGGAATTTTACAGAAAATGTAAACTTGAGAGAATGTAAACTTTTGACCCACTAAAATTGTGATGCAATGAATTAAAAGTGAAATAATCTATCTGTAAACAACTACTGGAAAAATCTGTGTCATGAATAAAGTAGATGTCCTAACTGACTCACTTCAACTATAATTTATTAACATGAAACCTGCGGAGTAGTTAAAAAGACAGTTTTAGTAACTTCTACCTAATCCGACTTTAACCGTATGCGCAACTCTTAACATTCTTACAAACTCTTACAAGTATGTTCTCCATGGGAGAACCTAAAACAAAGCTATTGTTTAATATTTTAACACAAGGGTGGTGTGGGTATAGCATTTCAATGAGAACAAAGACAATGCTAAATTTACAGTATCAGGAAGAAATTGTTACGTGGTGCGGATTGGAGAGCCTTTGGTAAGGGATTGGAGAACCCTTACTGAGGATTTATGAGAGAGAGTTATGTTCTTGTGCTGTAAACTGAGCGCTCACACTGGACTGATCCATGCTGCTCTCTCTCTTGGTGTTGCCAACGTCTTATACAGGTAGAGGCTGGGGCTTGCCTCTGTCTCTCAACAGCACACTTTGTCTGTCTGTCTTTCCTTTCTTTTCTTTGTTTGTTTATCTTGCTTTCTCTTTGGCCCTGATACCTTACCCCTGGTCCCTAATAGATTCACTAATCATTTTTTCATTAGGATAACTTAAAAAATATAAATTTCCATCCAGGAATCTGGCCCTTTGGGTGAGTCTAACCAAAGATTCTGGGTTACAACCCTAATGCTAAGTAAACTATACAAGCAGATTGGGCTGGTCAAAGCTCAGAGATTTTTGTCAGCAGGAATGTACAGTGGTATGATTCAGCAAGTGTAAAAGTAACAAACATTGATAGTAAAGTAAAAAAAAAAAACAATTCCCATGAGGTTACCCCCAGACAAATACCCAGAACAGTGGAGAACAGGGCATAGCGTCTAGATGAAGCACGTCATAGTGTGCTTCATCTATATAAAATAGAGAACAAAAATTCTTGCAATGAAAGGAACCAGCGCCATCCACTTTAGGTCAGAATGGTCAGTGACTAAGATGAAATGTCGTCCTGTTAAATAATATTTCCGTTCTTCTATAGCCAGTTTTATGGTTAAGGATTCTTTTTCTATAACCGCGTTCTTCAGGTGTTCGTTTCCTACTCATGTATAGGATGGGATGTTCTTCTTCATCAAATTCTTGTGAGAGAACTGTTCCTATCCCTGACACTGATGCGGACAATGAAGAGGCAGTCGAGGTCGGGGTTTTGGAGGACGGGGAGCTGGTGAGGTCAGTCTTTAGTTGCTGAAACGCTGTTTCTAATTCTTCCGACCAGTGCATCTTTTCCGGGTGCCCCTTTTTGAGGAGGTTGGACAGGGGTGGTGCTGTGGAAGAGGAGCACAAAGCATTGGGCATTCTTCTTTGTGGGCCGTGCATATGAGCATATTGCTTCGATTTTCCTCTTTTGCGGCTTGAGTAGTCCGTGCCTCGGTCAGTCCTAGGTGGCATTTCTTCAGGTTAGCTGTTAGTCCTGCTTACCTGAGTTCTTGGGGGATCTGAGTTAAGTGGAAGAGATAATCTTCCTAGGAACTTGAGTGGACCACTACGTTATCCAGGTAGGCAGCCGCATACGTGCGGTGACAATGTAGTGTGATTGTTAAAAAGAAGCATTGTTACCATGCTTCCTTGGCCACATCGAGCAGACCACGGGATCATTGGCGCACCACCAAGAGTACGTATGGGAGGAGTTAATCCCAGTTTCGGACACTCTCATTAATAACGCGCCGTATCATTCTCTTTAGCGTATGATTAAAACGCTAGACCAGGCCATCAGTCTGATGAAGGTATACTGAGGTGTGGATCTGCTTGACCTGCAACAGTTGGCATACATCTGATAACAGTTTAGAAATGAAAGGAGTACCTTGGTCTGTGAGGAGCTCTTTCGGTAAGCCCACACGAAGAAGAGTACTAGCTCCTTTGCAATGTTCTTTGAGGTGGCCTTTCATAGTTGGAACTGCCTCGGAGTATCAAGTGGCATAATCTACAATAACCAGGATGTACTCATGGTCCTAAGTAGACTTGGGAAGTGGACCAACCAAATTCATCCCAATTCACTCGAACAGGATGCTGATAACAGGTAATGGAATGAGGGCGGGAGTAGGCTTCCAAGGTGCGTTTTTTTAACCCTCGGGGCATCTTTGACAAAAGTTTTTTACCTTTGCTTTGAGTCCCGGCCAGTGAAAACGATCCCTGATTTTTTCGGCGGTGTTCTTTGTTCTGAGATGTCTGCCGAGTGGGTGCGTGTGTGCCAGGTGCATCACAGTGTCTATCTTTCCTTGTGGTACCACTAAGAGGTCGCGTCTTTCTGTATGGAAATATAATAGTATGTTTTTTATTTAAAAATAAGGAATTGGCTTACTTCACGGGTTTTGCACCTCTACTTCCATTTCATACACCTGACTCCAGCAGTGTTTTAAATGCTCGTCCTTTTTCTACAACTGTAAAAAAATTCCATTTCGTTTTACCTGTTGCTTTTTCTGACAGAGAAAACAAGGATCTGCATCTTTGTTGAGGGCCTGTTCAGGGCCAGACGGGGTTCTGGGGCAGTTTGCATTTTTTTCCATTTGGATTTTCTTGTGGGTTTTAGTCTGGGCCAGTCTCTTCCAGGGATGCGCAGACCTGGGAGGTCAGCTATTATCCCCACAACCACAGAATGTTTTCCATGCTGGTCTTCTATCACAATCCAAGCTGCAGGTACTTCGCGTCAATCTCCATGGATACAGGTGACAGGGAGTATTTCACATGCCAGGCCCCTGGTGGTATGATAGAGGGTCAGGCTAGTGTAACTGCACTCCCTGTGTCAACGAGAGCTGGTAGAGGAGTTCCCACTACAGAGAAACATTTTGTGGCTACAGGGTTCACCACAATGATGCCTGATTTCTTGGCCCAGAATCTAGAGTGTTCTAGAGAAACTAGAGAGTCCACATCTGGCCATAATCTCTTCTTGTAGCATTTAATAATTTTCCTCGTTCGGATTGAGTGTAAAGTAAGTGCACTGAGCCTTGCCGGTGAGCAGGGGAATGAGGATGCTGCTCCTATCTCACTATAGCCACCCTTCTTGCTCCGCTGCCCGCTCGAATGTTTGCAGGTATGCCTCCATGCCATTGTGTGGTGTCAGTCTAGTTAGGAGGTGTTGTGCATCTCTATGAGGTAGAGGTATTTCATGCCCCCCCGTGCTGCTGTAGGCGAGCGAGCTCCGCTGTAGTAGCCTGCAGCCCTTTGTTAAAGCTGCTGTAGGAGCCCTTGTTGTTGTATACTGGTTTCTAACAGGTGTCCTAGATACTGCTCGGGTACTCAGGTGGACCAGTGATACCAGGAGACGTTACTGCAGTGAAATCGCAGTACTCTTGTAGTCGTAGCTTTCTTGACGTTAAGCTGGATAATCCACAGGGCTTAGTAGAGGACCCTGTGTCTGATTCCTGGCATGCATAGAAGTGCTCATTCATTTCCCCAGTGAAAAAAAAATACACTTTAGTGTATTACAAATATATTGAAATCCTCGATAGTACACTGCAAATATACTA
>JAOVVB010089978.1:0-13376 GCA_028570985.1 Heterobranchus longifilis
TATATTAAGTAAAGATTCAACAGTGGCTTATTGGCCATTATTCTTACTGTCGAGGCACTCAAATACTGCATATTGTCAGTAATAAAAAAAATAAATGACACAGATGACAGATTCTCCATCATCAGACTCTGACCTGTTAATATTTCCTGATCTGGGCTGCAGCTCGTTTACAGGGCAGACACAACGGACTAAAATACACACGACATGAAAGGATATTGTAGTGAAAAACACTCTATAGCATTACTTATTACTTTGTCACAGTGTGAATCTGCAGGAGGATGCTGTGAGGAGAAGGACTCGCCTTCCTCTCTGTTTTTGTTTACCGGTGTTTCCACAGATATATTGTGTAGAGCAATGTTGGCATTTTACATTTAGACACATCTTGTTGTCCATTGGGCTCGACTAACACCGCTAACCATGCTAACCAGACTAGCATGCTACAGCTGACAACAACTGGTGCGCTGCCTAAACATTCCGCGTAAAACACACACTCTAGAATTTACTTTCTGCGTGTGCGAGTAGTAAACATAAATCGACTATTTGACGTGTTTGTGTGACCAATGTTGCATACCGGACCAAACGTTCTGTATCCAAACAGTTTGGTACGAATACACAGGGACACTGGGAGCGGGGGTGCTGAGGGGGCTGCAGCACCCCTGCTGGTGAAGGACTGTAACTACAAGGCAAAAAGTTGCAAATCAATAAAAAACTTTCTTTGCATAAACAGTTGAGTAAACATGGTCTTTCGTCAGCCAACTATGGATCTATAACATTCTCTAAACTATATACTGTACAACGTATTCTCGGGTTCGTATGATATCTTACGAAATATGTCCGTTCTATTTAACGTTGTGAAACGGTCCCGTGATCTCTGTTTTAAACATGTGGTTAATGTTGTGAAATGGAACTAGGCTACTTGGTTACGTTTAGGCACTAAAACTACTTAATAAAAATAACAGGACCTAAAAGGTTAATTTAGTCAAAAACGTGATGAATTATTCAGTATTTGTTCTTTTAAACAGACTAGTATGTTATTTTATTGTCACACCTTGGCATGTTTCGACTGCTGACTTCCTGCAGTCAGAAGTGTCACGTGATGTTGCTGCGTCCTGTCAGCTGATTTATATGGGTTTGGTCATCCTACCTATAGTGGTAGGATGACTATGCCTCCTGTTGTCCTATGGTTTATGTAGGACTGCATCCCAGGTGTGAGACAACATGTATGCCCCCTCATCATTACTGTCCCCTGGCCACGTTTCTGGATCTCTACTGCCTCCCTGATCCAACGGTGGTATCTGTTGTTCTCCGTTCGGATGACCTTGGCCTTTTCCCAGTCCATGATGTGATTTTCTCAGTGATCTGAGATGGAATTTAAAGTTCTCCTGATCCACTCTCTGCTTAATTGCACATTGCGTGCTCCAGATGTTTCCTTTTCACATTCTTTTTGGTGTTCTTTCTTTCGTGTGCCAAACGGCACAAATAAAAGAACATACTAGTCTATTTTAAAAGAACAAATACTGAATGATTCATCAAATTAACCTTTCTGGACTAGCACCCTGATCTGATGAAGGCAGGATAGCCACAAATATTTGATGAGAAAATGAAGCATTGTGTACTGAATTAGAGTTGTATGATGGGTTTTAAATGAAAACACAAACCAGCTGCATGTCATCTGAACAATTTGAAAGATGTCACAGTATGTGCTGTGTGCTGCTATGTGACCCTGCCTTGGCTACGTCTCACGTGCAAAAGACTTCCTTGTTAAATAAAGATTATATACATTAAAAACACTACTCACAGAGGGATTTAAGGTATACATCCTAAAAGGCTAAAACGTCCACATAGGAGAAAACAACACAGGAAATGAAGAATACCTCTGTGAGTCTCGGTTTCTGGATACAGTGAACGTATGGCTTGGGGCTGGACTCTATCTGCTCTGCTGCCATTTTGTAGCAAACTGCGCAGTCCATCAGAGGCTGTGAATTAAAAAAATAAAAATAAAAATAGCATGAGGATACTGTACATTTGAAAATGAATGCTTCTCCTTTTGAAATGGACTCACTCTGTCATTCCTGAAGGGACATCTCTGAGGGTTTGACTCCGTCGTTCCTTTGGAGCACCTGGTGGGTTTCAGATGAAAGTGGTGGTAGAGGTACCTCACACCGAATCCACCCTGCGAGAGAGCACAGCGTCATTTTAATACCAGCTACAATGCAGCAAAAATAAAGGCACAGAATCTCCTTTATAGTCAGTGCAGATCCGTTTTCAATTTCAATTTCAATTTATTTATGTAAAAAGGGACAGGGCATATGAAAGACATTTCAGCCAGGAAACTTATGCAGCGGTCAAATTAGCATATATGAATAACAATTTATGCAGTCATTTCACGTGTTATCACAACACTTTTTCGTGTGTTATTTTACAGCATGAATTCGCACTGAGCTGGCGAGCTTTCAAACTGTAAACCCATCGGCATCAGCAGCTGCTCCAGAAGTGAGGAGACCGAGAACGTTTGTTTACATAATTTCCATATAATGTAAATTTACTTATTTCAACCCAAACCACAATGCTTTTCCTCAACTTAACCACCTGTTGCCCTTTTTTTCGGGCACTTGCTGAAACGACTGATGCTGTCAGGTGATCACCAAAGTCATTAGGATTCATCCTCTGAGGACCATGAATGTCTGCACCAACTTTTATGGCAATCACAATATTTGTCAAGGTTTT
The DNA here is from genome assembly GCA_028570985.1 of Heterobranchus longifilis. Taxonomy (NCBI): domain Eukaryota; kingdom Metazoa; phylum Chordata; class Actinopteri; order Siluriformes; family Clariidae; genus Heterobranchus; species Heterobranchus longifilis. Next base: position 2,728 of record JAOVVB010089978.1, read on the forward strand.
TTTTCACTGCAAACCAAAGTGTTGGATTTTGGAAGCTACAAGATATTTTCTGAGATAAGGTGTCTAATTTTTCTTTTCTTTTGTGAATGCAACGCGCTCTCATATTGGACCACTTGTTTTTCGAGGCTGCGATATAGAAATTAACTCCTTTGGCCTTAATAAAGAACTCGAGTACTTGCACTTTCCATCCATTCATCCAATATATGTGAAATCCTGTTCAACCAACTCTGAAATGACCATTGCACAACTATTCAATAACTGCAGAGTCTTAAGTCAACTATCAAAACCTCACACGCTTTTCAGAAAGGGAGTTGAAAGAAACCTCCTCCCTGCCTTTTGGATCAACAGTCTATATAGATGCCTGGCGCAGCTGAGAGCAAGTTGCTTATAAAAGAAAAAGTATTAAACATTTAAACCCTTTTAATATAAGGCGGGGAAACCATATGTACATTGCAAGCAAACAATGGGAACTTGAATATCTTTTTCTTCAATCTTTACATTGAGCCAAACATTCCACCAAAGACACGCCTTATCTTTTGGCAAAACCAAACTCCTGCAGAACAGATGTTGACATGTGAAAATGCACTTGACTTGAAGCAGATGTGAAAACAAATATGAACCAGAATTCCCTGAAGGCAGATTGAGATTGCCAAAAAAAAAACCTTTACGCAAAAAATCCAAGCAGTGAAGGAAACTAAAACAGAACTTCAGTGATTTTTAAGATTACAATTAAATGATTGGTTGTTTAGCTTTAAATATTTTCATTCTCTCATGAGGATTTTCAGGAGTACATTTGTGTAAAATCTGCTGTATAATCACCCCCCCACTAATGTTCACTGAAGCTGCTTTAAATGTTCTAAAACACAGAAACTGTTAATTCTTCAGGTCAAAAATTGATAAAGGAACTGATAATAAAACCTGCAGCCAAGTTTACCTCCATATCTGACTTCTCCAGACTTCTCAAGAAGCGAAAATGGTGGTGCACCCCGGCATGTGTGTTGAGTTGCTCTAATGCCAGGTCCACTCCCTTCTTGTAGTAATCAGGCAGCTCGTTATAAGAGTCCTGGGCCTCGGCAGAGTACAGCAAAGCTGCAGCACAAACCAGCAACAGCAACCCAGCAGACATCTTGCTCTCGAATGTGTGAGGGGAGCAGGACTCAGGGTGAACTCCCTCCTCTCTCTGCGGGATCAATACTCACATGCAAAACAAGTCCTATTATGGCTGCATGAACAAGAAGTGAAACCAAACACACTGACCATCAGCAGGCCTGCTGCACCGACTGTTTGCTTTTCATCTCCCAACTTCCCGTAAAACACTCCCCGCCCCCAGGGGACACAGATTAAAGCTTGTCTTAACAAAACACATTCTCAATGGGGAGTTTCCACACAAGAAACTGTTTCCCAGAAGTGGAATTACGCTCATATCCCTAAACATTATTACAATTGAGAAATGGATTAGTAATCAACTTCCTGGAAACAAGCCCAATGTGCCATGACAAGCCTTTGGCACCAGGACAAATACAAAGGTCAGGGGTGATCAGTGGGTGAATGACCTCTTTTGGCTCTGCTTCATCGGCTCCCTTGTTGTTGCATTAACAGAAAGTAGGTCGCTTCGGAGAAATGTGGAGCTTTCTTTGGCAGGGTGGTTAATTAATCTGTTTATTCCCAAATTAAATTGACTAAACATGATCATCCTTTTTGAGTCACAGAATCAGCCTGTTGTAGTGGAGCTAGTTTGACCTACTTTTTTATACAATCCAGTAGTGTACCAGTGGTTCCCAATCTAGGGCTCGGGCCCCACCAAAGAGTCACAGGATAATCCTGAGGTGCTGTGAGATGATTATACTAAATCTGTTTTTGTTGGACTTTAAAGCAGCATTATGCAACTTTTTTACTACTTTTATGCAACCTACCTGCATGTTTTAAAGTATGTAATGGCTGGAAGCACATGTGTTCTTCTCCCTCATTGAGACATTCTGGATCTGGCGTCAGGCCCCGCCCACTCACTTGTGACTTGATTGGTTACATAGACATATGATGTCATAAAACGTGACTTTTTGAATCCAGATTTTTGAAACTGTTGTTGGCTCACTGCAGTTTGAAGGCAGACATTTTCAGCCATGGTGTTGACTGCTCATGTCACCCATGATGTCTTGTAGCAAATAAAAAACACCATATGGACAAGTTAACATGGTTAAAAACTAGATTTTCATGGGAGTGGCTCTTTAAAATAACAGCTGCAAAATAATTTTGATGCTATGACTTGAATAGGCACCACTTTCATTCCCACTTCACGCCTGAACGCCCGTTCTTGCACTACGTAACATGAGTGAGCAGTTACGATTTCCCAGGAGAAGTGCGTAGTGGCATTATGTCACACACGTCAACAGCTAGCTTTAAGAAGAAGCTAGCTCGGTATATATATCATGGCAGAGGCGAAGAGACGCTGACAAAACTTTTGATTGTTCACAAACTTTATTGTCAGTTTTGTTAAACAAAGTCAACATTCTAACATATTTGCGTAGAAGTGAACAATAACTTGCTGACACATAAATCTCCCTCAAATGTACAAAATGACCATACTACAGAAAGAATGCTTATGAGGTTGTGTGCACATTAACAATGCAGCTGATTTTAGTTTCAAAGATATACTAAAGATAGCTTCAAAAAGCACACAGCAACTATGAAAGGTGTCACAATATAGTAGATACTTTAATGAGTCATCCAAGTATTCACTTTGTTGCTGTCGATGCCAGAAGAGTTGGGGCTCCACTACTGTAACCCATTGTGTTGCAGTGATTTACTCTGCTCTCCTGCATCTCCTGCCATTCAGAAAAAAGAAGATACATGGAAAAATGTCAGAAACAATCTCAAGAAGTTTTATTCCACTTTTGCAGCAGGATTTCTGTCATTAAAGGAATACTTCACCCTGAAAATAACAATTTTACATCAATTACTCACAAGTGTTGCCTGAAATTCTTGATTTTTTTGTTGCATGCTTCCACGGTGAACGGCGAAAACAAAAACGGATAAAAGTCTTGATGCATTAAAGATTAATAACAGCAAAATGATATCAAAACATCCATTTACAAACTCAGGCCTGCGCAAGATTCTCAGATGAGTATAGTGAAAGTTTCGTAAATGGTAAGGTTTTAGCAAAAATGCATGCGTTTGGGAAGCACACGACTGGATAAGTGAGACTTGTATTTTACTGTGTGAGAGTTTGTAAATGGTTGTCTTGATATAGTTTTGCTGTCATAAACATTTTAAACATAAACTTTTTGAATTCTCCGTTCCCCGTGGAGGCACGCAACAAAAACAAAGTTTTCTTCTAAAACTCCAGGCAACACTCGGCGAGTAATTGATATACAAATAATGATTTTAAAGGTGAAGTGTTGCATTTTAACAAATTGACCTTCCAGTGATTAGACTAACCTCTGTAAGGGACGGTTTGTGGACACAGTGAACATACGGTTTGGGCTCCTGTTCAATTTCTCCTCCGAATGTTTTGTAACAGACGGCGCAGTCGATCAGCGGCTGCATGAGTGCACACAAACAAAACAGTACAGACTAGTTAGAACAGGCTCGAATTCCACATCTCAGAGTTCAGTAAATCAGTCAAAACTCACTCTGTCGTTTCTGAACTGACACGCTGTGGAGTCAACTGTTCCTTTTTGACATTTGGTGGCTTTAAGGTAGAAGTGGTGATAGATGTAGGTCACATCAAAACCAGGCTGATGAAAAAGTAGTAAGAATGATTATCTCTGAGCAATTCTCAACCACCACGAGGAGTTTTCTCTGATAACATCCCCACATTCTTTGATAATTTGAGCTTCTGTTGAGTATTTACTCACAGGAAACCACTTAATAATGAGCCACAACCCAGGATAAACAATGACCCTGAAAAGCAGATGTACTGTACCTCAATGTCTGACTTTGTGACACTTCTGAGGAAGAGAAAATGGTGCTGGATTCCAGCGTGAGAGCTGAGCTTCTCCAGGGCCAGATCCACTCCTTTCCTGTAGGTTTCAGGAAGTTTGTTGTAAGCCTCCTGTGCATTAGAGGAAAAGAACAAGGCGCTAACGCTGAGGAGCAGCAGCAATAACGCAGCCATCTTTCTCCGTGTGTCTGTAACAGTGGGGGCCAGGGGATAGTGCAACGACCCACCCACTCTGTGATTTCCTGAACAGGAAAGAACATCCTGCCCTCTTTTTTCCTGAGAGAAAACAGTCTGGAAACACAGGACAATACTCCTTTTTCTTGACTGTCTGTATTTGATTATGTTGATTCACAGCAGATTTTAATTTTATTTTTATATTTAAGAAGGGACAATGCACATTAATTAACATGAGCACTTGAGTCCAACATGAAAAAAAAAAGAATTTGCAATCCCTGGCAGGTGGACAACATTACAATAAAACATACAAGAGCGCATAAACACATAAGCACAAAAGCACAAATAAAAGCACATAAGCACAAATAAAAGCACATAAGTGCAGACCCATAAGCATCTACACAAGCACATCAGTGCAGACAAAGCTCATAAGCACAGATAAAAGCACATAAGCAGACCCATAAGCACAAAGCACATATGCACAAATAAAAGCACATAAGCACAAAGCTCATAAGCAGATACATAAGCACATAAGCACAGACCCATAAGCGTGTGAGCACGGACAAAGCTCATAAGCACAGATAAAAGCTCATAAGCACAGATAAAAGCACATAAGCACACAGACCCATAGTCATAGACAAAGCTCATGAGCACAGATAAAAGCACATAAGCACACAGACCCGTAATCACAGACAAAGCTTATAAGCACAGATAAAAGCACATAAGCACACAGACCCGTAATCATAGACAAAGCTCATAAGCACAGATAAAAGCACATAAGCACACAGACCCATGAGCACATAACCAAAGACTCATAAGCACAGACCCATAAGCACCTAGGCACAGACAAAAGCCCATAAGCACACAAGCACAGACATAAGCACAAATAAAGCACATAAGCAAAGACCCATAAGCACACACAAAGCTCATAAGCACAGCATTCGTGAAACAATGACATTATTTACCATCGACCATTATCAGAGATGACAGCAGAAATGTGATAATTTTAGTATGTTGGCCCTGACAGCTCAATGCACTGCAACTTAGAAAACACATGCAAATAGACAAAACTAAAGAAAATAAAGAAAGCATTCTCACCAATTTGACAAGAAAGAAAGAACGCTGCAAAGTGAGAAAACCCAACCAAATACAGAAAAGCTTCAAGTCACATACTGTAGAACACAAAATAAATTAGTTTTTCTGGGAGTTTTGTCTATTCAAAGCATGTTTCTGTATTTGTCAAATTGGCAAAGAGACATAGAAAACACCTCAGAACAACAGCCAGGATAAATAGAAAATAACTTTTATTTGTCATCAATATTTCAACCATTAATGTACAAGGGAACATCAGCAATAGCCTCTCGGACTTTGTATTGCTTTTGAAATGGAACAACATATTGTATCAGCATTTCTCGACTTTGACAGATACTTTGGCATACACACACCAACTTCACTCCATCCACAGGCACAATAAGCAAACATAAAACTGACACTGCCTACTTCTCATTAACCCTTCATTGTCCATGGCCATGATGCAGCCAAATGTGTGTGTACATTTAAAAAAAAAAAAAAAAAAAAGGTTCTGTGACAAATAAATCTTCAAAAACAGCAATAATGCCTCATATTACAACAGATAAATAATGGAGAGATGTTTGATTTATGAGCGTCTCGAAAGTGCAAACTATTGTAACGTGTGTTGTCCTTATTCTTACAAACACAACGGACACTTGTGGCTTCATGGTCCCACGGGCACTTTTTTTTTGTGATTTTGTGCACCTTTGTGACACCAAACACAAGATCACGACAGTCAGGCTGCGATGGGACGTCCGGAGGGAAAAGTAGTGTTTGAAACACACACTTGAAAGTAACAGAGGACTGAAAATTTAAGTTATTTGACACAGTCAAAGCTTTAACCAATCCATGTCACACTGATACAACATGACACAAAACAAAGAAAATACATATATATTTATTTTTAAAAGCCTTCCCTCTCAGTAATGCATGAATATTGAGATTGTCTACACAGCATGTGTGGAAATTTGGTCGACCAAGTTCACATGATTGCGAATGAAATGTTTAAATTAGTCGATGCCAAACAAAAACAAATAGCAAAATTATGATAAAACAAGGAATGTTATACTATGAAATTTTAATTTAGGCTCCTTCTGTTAGGAGATGTGAGATGGCTGAACTGCAGCTTATTGTTCTGATCACAAAACTATTTACACGAGACATTTGGCACTCGGACAAAGAAACCAATAAATTACAGTGATTCCCATAAACACACCAGGTGAAAACAAACTCTACATTATTACATTAGTGCCCTAAACATGTGCGTGGAGACATTTAGAGTATATTTATTATGCCACTGTGTTAATTTTCCACTAAAAAACATGTGTTATGATCAGAAACATGATGTCATTAGTGTAATGAGAAAAATTTGATTTTCATTTACTGTTTTTTTTTTTTTGGTACGTCATCATCACAGTCTACGAGAGCTCCCTCTGCTGGTGATTTTAACTCACTGCAGATACAGAATTATACATAAAATTCATCTAAACTGCTGCGTTTGAATACAGAAAAAAAAAAAAAGATGGTTAAAGAAGGTCAGGCTACAAATCAATCACAGAAGCAAACTAAAGCAACACTGATATTTGAGAGATTTAAGAGGACGCTAAGAAGATAAAATGATTACATAAAATACAGTCATTGTTCAGATTTGGTGTCTTTAAAAAAGTGCTACGAGCTTCAGGAGGCGAGTAAAGTGATCGGCTGTCTAAAATAAGACAGAATGAGGAAAACCTCTCAGTATACCTTTATATTTCCTTCAAAAGGCGCTTGGTGAGCTTAAAACATGAAAAAAAAAAAAAGCGACAAACTTGAATAGCGTGTTAATATAAAATAATGTATCCCATATTTCCTCCACATATTCAATGTGAATCAGAGCAACCTTTCAGGGCTAAAAAATTAATCAGTCTTGCAAAATCTATCTACTGTAATCACATTTCATTTTGAGCTTGAGATCACATCATTTGATTTGGAATCTCTTGTCCCCTGAAATATATATTTTAAAAACGTATATTATGAGTGAACACACGCTGTCAACGGTTGGATTTAAATCTTTAGTGCCACAAACTTAACTGACAGAAAAGCCCCCCCAACAATCTGATCAAAAGCTGCTTAAATAGTTAAAGTTTGACCAAAGTAACAAGCGACCAGATGTACTGTACGTTCATGTATCGGTGATATTACAGAGCCCAGTGATGGGCAACAAATCGTGAGTGTTTCAAGTGTTTGAAGGACTCTGGATGTCATTGTTTGGTAGAGTGAGTTAACAGAGTTTGGTGTCCACTAAGAGGAGTTAAGTGGTGATATGAAGGCTTGTCGTGGGTTACACAGGCATCTGCATTTCTGAATACTCATCGTGACAGTCGCGCTCGTCAAACTTCGGCTCTGCGTCGTCCGCGTCCAGCTGCAAGAAGGAGACGAGACATCAGGATTCATTATTTTGAACATTTAGGCTTCAGCAAAATGTTTAATTTCACATTATAGCCTTTATAGACGTTTTCTTAAAAAGAAAAAGTTACGTTCACTATGAGGCATCGTGATATATTATGTGCTTTGGTGTAATTTGTGAGGAATTTAGTTACTAGTCAATTTTCTGTATCTTTCTATTGTTTAGCCTACCAAAGAAATGTCCTGCATTTCCCATTTTCTCTTTTCCTTCGTCATCTTTGTCATTTTCTAAGTCTTGGTAGTTGCACTGGAACTTTTTCAGTGTTTAAATGTTTTTCAACAATCAGACAGCTTGAACAGAACAAAAGGAGGAATTACATATAAAGATAACTTTAAAATAATAGAATAAATATAAACAAATTGCAGAAAAACATGCACAATTTACTATAATAAAATTAAATAGGTATAAAAAAGTAAATAAGATAAATTAATTTAAAGAAAGTACATAAAATAAATGAATAAAAAATAAATAAGTAAATAAAATAAAGGAATAAATAAACTGCTACAAAGACTTTATGTTTGACGTTTGGAAGAACTATATTTTATTGTGTGTCCGACACTCTAGAGATCCTTTTACTTGTTCCTGCATGGAATAATAATTAATTAATAATAATAATTAAAACAAGAAAATCTAAACTTTGACTAATGTATGCAGAGTTTTCCTAACATATAATTAAATAATGTCACATCTTTTGGAGAGGGAGGATTACTACCAAAGTAATGTCTTTAATCCCGAGCTGTATACTATAATACTCTATATCACCTAAATATTCCTCTAAATCTTTCCAAAAATGTCAGCATAAATTCACAAGTACAGTATAGAATATGATTTTGAAACTATTATCAATATCAGAGCTAACTGGAAGTCTTGAACTTTAACTCTGCTGGTGATTGCTTAGGATTTGTTTTGTTTGCATTTTTAAAATTTAGTTTTTGGTATTTTGATTTGTATATTTTTTTCTCTCTTGAAAAAAAAAAAAAACCTCTGCTGGTTTAATCTGCAGATGAAGTTGTGGTGCATAAAGGTGTATAAAAACAAAGCGCATTGCGCCCTCCTGTGGTCGACTTACACATGCGATCTCTCTGGCAGTGAAGATGCGGCGCAGCACGAACATCTTGACGGGGATGGTGAGGATGAGGACGAACGGGAACGCCAGCGACGCCTGTGTGGACATGACAGCCCACAGAGCCGCCAGACACACCACCTGGATGCAGGTGAACAGATGCATACGCAGCGTACGCACCTGCAGGAAATACAGATTATTTAGAAAAATCTCACAAGTGTGAGACCAAATCAATGATGAAGATAAATGTTGGATTTAGCTCCATCATAAATCAATCAATCAAACAGGTTAGTGCAGTTTGAAGTAAATGCTTCACAGACGACTGACAAGCAGACAGAAAAAGACTGGAGACTGTAAAAACCATGAAAAAAAATAAATAATTGATGCATGCGAGACAATAAAAATTATGAAAATTTTATAAAAATAGATCTAAAAGCTATAATAGGAGTAAAAGTACAGTGGTAAAACAGAGTGAAATAAAAACCAGAATAAAAAACTAGATAAAAAGACAAAACAAGAACAAAACCATGGCAATAAAATAGATTTAAAAGCCATAATAATAATAATAATAATAATAATAATAATAAAAAGACAAAAGCTAGACTAAAAATAAAAACTAGACAAAATAGATAAGACAAAACAAAGACAAATAAAATCGATAAGAGGGATAAAAATATAATAATAATAATAATAATAATAATAATAATAAAAAATAACAGATAAAATGTTCCAACATAATTACAATTTAAAAAGAATTTCGTTTTTTAATCACTGTAACTTGAATATCTTTCAGTTTTCGGACTGCTGTGGCAGGCATTTAAACATTAAATAATAAATCAACAAATACATCAATACTTGCATTACTTGCAGCCCTAATACTTTCACATATTTTATTCCTGAATGTGAAAATGTTTGATCCTGTCAACAAGATTTTCTGGTGTGCAAGATATAAAATATAGAATATGTAATGTATTCTTCAGAGACAGATTTCTAAAAATCGTGAAAACGGTTGTCATTGCTGCAAGCCTGCAACTTTTTTTACATTTTATAATTCATCCTATGACTAGACGAATTAAAAAGCGAGTGTGATTATTTGATTCAGTTATTATTTGTTACATGTGAAGCCTCTATTACTTTATGTAAAAAAAAACAAAAAGTCATATTCTTGCCTTGCGCACGTAGGTGTGGTCTGGGTGATACTTTGGTGGCATGAGCAGCAGCATCATGCGCTCTGTTAGCTGGATCCCATTCAGGGACATCACGCCCATGTAGAGGAAGATACCAAACAGCACCGCCAGAGGGATCTGACGCAGCAGGTCACCGATCACAATGGACATACCTGCGGGGAGGAAGAAGAAATGCGAAATTAAATGCTAAATATCCATTTTTTTTCAACGATTGGAAAGAGCAGTAATGAGATTTCACAGTCCGACACTCACCAACCATGATGGCCACCAGGAGCCCGGTGACCCTCTGCTCCTTCACCTCCTGGATGCGAGGCTTGTCTCCGGGGGCGACGGCCTTGCTCATGACAGTGAGGGCGTTGACGTGGGTCACCGAGCGAACGGTCGCTGCGGCCATCCACGGCAGGCCAAACACAGCCGAGCTGCCGCCCAGCACCACGATCAGCAGCAGGTCCAGATGGAAACCAGAACCCTTCATCAGCATCCGCTCCTTCTTACTCACGATCAGCCTGCAGGAAGTCACATAATGACAGTTTTTAAACTTTTTACGTTTTGTTTTCCTTCACCAAAACAGAAAACATAAACATACATAAACAATAAAGTAGGTACCAGTATAAATGTTATAGTCACAGTGTGCATATCTATACATTCATGTACCCACTTGTATAAAACATGCACATAATTAAGAAGAGAAAGGAAGAGTTATAGTTATATATATATACACACACACACACACACACACACACACACACACACACACACACACACACA
>JAOVVB010090005.1:0-27713 GCA_028570985.1 Heterobranchus longifilis
TCAGAATTACATTTCAACTCACAAAAAGCAACTAACATATGATTTGACAATTTTATTACTGAACTCCTCCAGACCTTTAAATGAAAATCAATCTATTGTTTTTGATAAAAAGAATAAAAATAGACCTCCTATTGTTCACTAATAATAAATGCCACATTTTTCATGTTAACTTAAAAGAGCCCTTGATAACCTTTCAATTATTGCCATGACAATTTCAAAATAAAGTCGCATCTTCACCTCGATGTTTTCACTTTGCATCAATATTATTGGATTGTTGATCACTGAATCGATACATCGATCCAGATTGATGTATTGATCGTTATATCATTATACCCCTAATATCTGCAGTATACACCCTCCTAACCAGCCAAACCCATTAAAATAATTATATTAATCCATTAGGGTCCCTTAGACTGTCGTCGTTTAAGATACTTGATAAAAGACTACATGGTTTCTCTGATAGAAGCACTCTTTCATTTGAAGCAGCTGCATACATTCACAAACAATTCATCAAATGACCTAAATGTGTGCTAGTGTTTACATACAATGGTTGCAACATCTGTACTATGTTTCTCTATTACAGCATGCACTCTCTGGCAATGCAAGGATAATGCCTTTTGACCCCAAAGTTACATCCAAACAAGAATGCATCATCACAACATTTCAGGATGTCTACTTCGTGTCGGACAGCTTCGAGGAGGCCAAAGTCAAGATGAGGTGAGCTGAGGTTTCTCAGTAATTCAACACAAGATATTCATACTGATACTGAAAATTATCTCAATATCTACTCATAGACTGTATAAAAAGTATAAAAGGAATGGACAGAGTAAGAGTGATGTAACCCATTGGTTTGTGGACTCCAGTTTTGAAGCCACAAGTTTGGAATTTGGCCGTCGCCCTGTTGACTTTTTGGAGTCAGAAGTTGACCATATTTGGACAAGAAGGCGGCGCTGGGGACGATGACGCGGTCACACCAGCGACGTCTCGCCTGGTGTCGTCTATGGTATCAATGGTGCTGCTAAGCTAAACCCATAAGCTAACCCCTAAAGAAGGGGGAACGTTGCTGATTTTCAACCGGCTGACCTCTGGGCGCTGTCGCTGTTTGCTGTAGTGACACGGAGCCGGGTAAAATTGGCAAACTTTCCCTTAAGATAGCACGGTGCTACCGCTGAACAGGACATTTTTCTGCGACCAAAATGTTCCAATTAACTTTCATGAAGTGAAAACACACTGTGAAAGGGTTAACGTTCTAAGACATAAACACAAAAACAAGTTTAAATGCACACAGGGCCTGGTTAGCATTGCTAAAGCCTCTACACAGGGCCTGGTTAGCATTGCTAAAGGCTCTATTTTGATTGACAGGTCGGCATGTACAGTAGCCCCACCCTAAAGCATACGCTGCTTTCTCATCTATTTTCTTCTTAATGTGACCATAATTTAAAAAAATGAACATCATCTTGTATTGAAGAAGACTTGAAACTAGAGCTTGAGACTATAAACTCAGTATGAAACTGTTTACTGAGGTAATAAATCAAGTGAGAAGTAGGGTCATTGTCTCGTTGACTTGTAACCACCAGACGTTTTTTTTGGAGCCAGTGGAGTCGCCCCCTGCTGGTCATTAGAAAAAAATGCCGATTTAAGGCACTTCCGCATTGGCTTCACTTTCAGGCCTGGAAGCTCTGTCCATCTTTTTATATAATCATGTATCTACTACATATCATTCAATGCTGATATTATGTTCATTTCAGGGAGTTTGCCAAGACCATCAAGCGTCCCTTCACAGTCCGATACAACCCTTACATCCAGAGCGTGGACGTGCTAAAAGACACTCCCAGCATCAACAGCGTGGTGGAGGAGCTTCGACACGAGCTTGACATCGTCGGCGACGCCCTCAGCCGGCTGAACAAGCAGCTGGGTGTCTGACCGCCCACACTCCAGTCCATCAACGCTCGCCGTGTCACCCCCAAACACCGCTGTAGAGATACTGTTTGTGTATCGCCCTTCGTCAGTACAATGAATGTGCACTGCTTTAGGCAAAACGCCCTGGTGTCCCCACTGCATGGTTTTTATGGTTTATACAATTTACAGCGGCTCATTAGGTATGTTTAGCCATTAATGTCAGTAAATTGCACAAACCCAAAGAGCTGCTTAACCTGAGACACTTTTGCTTCAGTTGTACTTGGCTCAATCGGCTTCTGTATTGCAAACATCAACGCGCTTTCATGGTACTTTAATACCCTTTAAAATACCCCCAGCTGTTACAAATACAGATGTGGTTTCCTCATCCTATTGTTAACTCTGCTGTTGTATATTATCATGTGAATTTTTTTGTATTCTCCTTCTTCTTCTTCACATTTAATCTTCCTCACTTCAGTGATATGTATAAATGTACCTTGTTTGTATTCTTTTTGGTGTGTGTGTGTGTATCATGTTCCTTTTTGTGTGCTGTTGAGGGAAATTCTGAAAGTGAAAACTGGTTTTCTTGACTGATGATTACGACAGACTTGGCCCATGTACCCTGACCTATTTTATTTTACAGTGATGATTTTGAATACCTCCTCTTGAAGTGAATATAATTGTAGTACTCCTGAAATCAAAACATTATTTTTCTACTGTAAAAATATATAGAGATACATTAGGCTATGTATTGAAACTAAAACATAAATAAAATGTTCATTGTGTCTTCACAGTGTGTCAAATAGTTTGTTACCTGTTGCCTTGTTACTTTTTGATGTCCTCGTGTGGTGGTTTGGTTAGATGGCGAGGAAGATGCTCATGATGATCATGGAGGTGCAGAATGATGATAGCGAGGACCCTGAAATGATGATAATAGTTATGTTTGGGTTGGAGTTTGTGTAATCTCAATTAAATGCTGTAAGAAAAATGATCCCTTTGACCTGAGGGCCACATCACCTCTTTGATCAAATAATCCATTCTGAAATAGAGTAAGACCGACTGATATTTTTGGTGTTGGTTTCTTGGACACTGAATTGGTGACTGGTTCTATGGGTTTGTAATGTTTTTTATTTGGGATATATAACATCCCAAATAGAAAATGTCCATGCCAAATCAAGGGTCCTGTAGTGACTAAGTCCTATACTTTAGCCAGTATCAATATATCAATATCAATATTCAGTCTTACCAATACTTTCTATCATAATATGTTTATTTTCCCAGCAGTGCCTTAGTGTTCATCACTTCTAATATGTTTCGGCACATAGTAAAAATATACAGCTACAATCTTGTCCGACCACAGTCGAAAAAGGCCTCTTTCCAATCAGCAACACCTGTGACTACCACGGATAATAAAACCTGGATACAGCGTTCGAGGTGGAGCTCAGTTCATTCCTATGACAGCTGTTCCAGGCTACTAAGCCAGACTACCTAGGGATTTACAGACATGCCCTTTACAGACATGCCCGTGCAGTTTGGGGCAATAACCTGCAGGTTTTCTCATACAAATGTGTTATTTTCACCTATTCTAAAATTGTGTGTTTTAATATTTCTGCATACTGGGGTCCCTAAACAGTCTTGGAATTACATAAATTGGGTATGACTGAAAAGATGAGACTCTTGTGGATTCAATTAGCCAAAAAGACAAAAAAAAAATGTGCCTATGGCAGGTTAAAGTAGATATGAGTAGTGGAGACAGAAATGTTAAATTAATGTTATTCTGGGCATGTAGCCTACTTCATGCCACCCCCACATAAGTCAGAAAAGTCTAGAAACGCCACTGGACAAGGCACATTAAGTAAATGTGCCATGTTTATCCATTCAGGCTGTCGTCAATACCGCAATGCATTGTGGGATATGCAAGCCGGCGTAGTGGGACGTATCTAGAAGATAACCCTAGATTTGCTAAGGTCTCGCGAGATGGGTATGGTTAGGCATTAACCTAGAATAGTTACGGTTAAATTGGTATGGTCAGGCATTAACCTCGAATGGTATGGAAAGATGGGTATGGTTATGCATTAACCTCTAATGGTATTGCTAGTGTTAGGTGGTCGGAAAATTAGAGCCCGTTTTCGCGAATCTAGGGTTATCTTCTAGACACGCGTTGTGTCCAGTGTTGCCCAGCGTTGCCATATATTCACGAGTGTTGCACATGGGTGTTGCATGCTGTAATATTTCACCTGAAATAGTATGCACGTCGCGTACTCTTGGTTTCATACTAAGGTGTCGGCATGTTTCGGACATACTGAAAAATCTCACATAACTGTTTTGGTATACTAAATAGCATGTGAGTATGGAATTTCGGGCGCAACCGGAGTTTTGTTTACACTCTTGGGTAAGTTCGTTATCTTCACCGTTAAAGTGTTAAAGTTGTGTATGTGTAACCGTGTAGTTTAGTCATCTCAAATACTCACCACCAGCAGAGTGACACTTAAATGGGGAACGCAAAGATAGCACTTTTGCTAACGTTAGCTTAACAGTTAGCGAACTAAGCTAGCTCAAAACAAACGATTTGGTCCACCGCTAACTGTTGACTCAGAAATACTAGGTAACGCTAGCTAGTTCTGTTACGTTAGCGTTACAGTATTAACATGATTAATGTCGTGTCCGCCAGGGAGCCAACAGCTACGGGCAGCTGGGACAGGGACATGTGGAGGACCAGTCGGAGCCCAGGCGGCTCTCTGACACCATTGCTCTGCGAAACAAGCCTATCCGGGCTCTCAGCGGCGGCGGGGGTCACTCCGTGGTTATCACCGGTAAACTACTGTTCGCTCTAAAACTGCACTTTCCCTTAAAATACAAACCTGATAACATGTGTTCAGGTCAGTATTGTGAACCAAGTCTGAACAAGACTTACACCGAGATCATGTGGCGCCCCCCTTCGGCCAAATAAGTTAATTGTTGGATGTTGTTTACTGTATTTAGTTTTTGGGGGTATTTTCGCCTATTTGGCATACCTAAACGGAAAAGCTTATAACAAAAGAACTGTAAGGGCAAAATGCATTTATGTGAGGCTTCATTTGTATGGTAACATCTTCTAGTGTCTGAAAATGTGCTTGTTTAGCATGTGGCTAAAGTACAACCTAAACTACATCATTTTTGTCCTATTTATAATAAGTCATATTTGAATAACAATAAATATGAAATGCTTTGAGCCAGAACCATGCAAATCACCACATAACTTCCTCATCTTGTCAACCACAGCGGTATAGAATTCCAGATCTCTAGGCCTAACCTTATGAGAGCCAGAACGTTTTTTTAATTTGTGGTGTCACTGGATATACACAGACTATTCTATAGAATGTGTAGAGAGGTATACTGTACCAGTATGCTGAACTATACAGTAAAAAATATATGTGTAAAAAATCTATGCTGCCAAAAGAAAAACGTCATAACATAGCCTACACAACTACGTAAGTTTAAATAACATGTTTCACACTAAAGTCCAAATAAATTGTGCAGCAAATAGTAAAAGAAAGAAGTGAATTGTTTCTCATTATATGCACATTACATGTAGGCTACTGTAGGTGCAAGGATACTGGGGGAAAAAACAGCAATTCAAGTCATTGTCTTTAAATACATTTATGGTTTGGAGTCAGTGAGTGTGCAGTTGTTTCTCTTTTTATCACTGTTTTTCATCATCTCCCAATCTTCAACTAACTGTCTGATCTAAATGTTAATTCGTACATGAATAGCCAACTCAGTTGCATGGTTCCCAAATGTTTGTGTTGTATTTTGTGTTGGACAGAGAATGGAGAGGTGTTTGTGTGCGGACAGAATCACAGAGGCCAGCTGGGACTTGGCCACAATGCAGATATCTCAACTCTTCAACTCTGCCCCAGCCTGAGTCAGAGGGTCAAAACAGTAGCCTGTGGTTGGGATTTTACTCTTCTCCTCACTGGTGAGAAACTTTTTTTTACATAAGGATGTGGTCCTCTGTTTTACACGTGCAGTATGTTCAGAAGGATATGATCGTTTCATGAGAGACGATTAAGCGTTTAGCCCAGGTGTTCGCTGTAGGCAAATTAAGATAGGAGGACATGGGTAAAATGGCTGTAACTGTTGGATATATAATGCTACTACATTACAGTCCTCACAGACCCACAGACTTATGCCACATTCATGTCATAAGGAAGTTACTGTAATTACCAGTTTCTGACTTTTAAACACCATTCATGTCAAGTTTGTAACTACGACCGGGAGATTTTTCTGAAAGCGCTGATATATCCGTCTTGGCGATTAATGATACACAAGCGCCTGAAAAGGCAAAAAATATGGACTCTCAAGTCAGCTCGTTCCACCATTCAAGGTAATACATCCCACATTTTAGGAATATAGGTCTATATTGTCAGTGTATAGTGTTTTTTAACCCCCATGCAACCAACTCTGCAATCATTCAACTGTGTTGTTTGATGACACATGGCGTGAATGCAGCATTAGACTTGCATACCAAGTGATCAGAGTTGTTTTAAAACCAGCAATAGCTTGAGGGCTCTCATGCAGACTAGCTTTGCCCCCAGACCCCACCTTCTGTAAATCTGCAATCTTGCAGATTTTGCTTGAGTGAGTTGCCCAGAATTCATAGCACAGCAATGTTAAAAATGGGAAGCCTGGAACTACCTTCCACCCATCCAAATGTTGAATATTTCAGTGTGTTTTATTTATAGAGGTATGTCTTTTCTTTTTATGTCACGCTGGCAGATTGTGGTCGAGTACTGGCATGTGGCTCCAATGCATTTGGACAATTAGGTGTTGGACAAACAGTCACACACTCTGCAGATCTACTGGTTGTTGAGGTGAGCACATGAAAATCGTAATCAGGCTGTGTATATCAGTGGGGAAGTATTTTAAGGAACACAATATAGCCACTCTAATGTTTGCTATACCCCTATCTCATCAATCCTGAGTGATCAAAACTGCTACAAAACAGCTTCACCTCAGGATCAGTTTTTTTTAAGCAGATGGCATTAAAATGCAGTTCTGGGTGATCCGCTCACAAGTGGACAGCTCTTAGTATGTCAGTCCACACCTGGCATTAAAATGCGTCTCCACATAAGTGTAAGACCACTTGTGATCACATCTCACTTTCTCACTCTATATGCAAATTAGTCTCGAGTAGCCAGACCTATCTCCACAGCACTGTGTCCACGCTGGAGGGAGGTCTGGATTGAATAGCTTTCACTCCAGTATAGTGGAAACAACTCCCTGGCCTGTTTGTATTTCTTTAAACCAATCACAATCGCCTTGGGCGGCGATACACCCCGGCTGCAGCGAAGGGACTTTGAGAACCACACGGAAGGAAGGAGGGACTTCCTCCGCCTGGGGTCTCCTCCCGGCAGAAGTATAAAGGTTTTATGCTTACGTACCCAGCCAGACTATATGCAAATAAACACTTAGTAACCACATGGCTAAGACAGCTGACTTATTTCTGCTTACACAGAGGACGTCAGTTGAGTAGGCAGTCCTTCATTGATCCAGGGCACATTTGCGTGCACACTGCTAAAAAAATGTGGACATATGCGGCCCAGACCTCCTCCGAATGTGGTCTGAGCGATTGGATCTCAGTGCGTCCTCAATGAGTCTTGGGTGCATTCACACCTGGATGCATGTTAGATCTTTACACGGTTACGTTGCTCTGTTTGTTCTCAGAGTCTGAAGGATCCAGTGCAGAGTGTAGCAGCAGGACTCAGACATTCACTAGCTGTTACTGGTAAGTTTGCACCAAAAACGTCATCAGTGTGTTTTCTTTTAGCAGTCAATCCACAAATCCTAATGCTCTGTCCTCCCCTCAGACTCAGGCTGTGTATATCAGTGGGGAACTGGTCTTTTCAGACACGCTAAGAGAGCACTCAGTCCACGCCCCGTCCCATCACACCTCTGCTCTACGGTGCCTTCTCTGGTACCTGGTAAGTGAAACTCTCTAGTTACAGAAAATAACGTTTTTAAGCATTCCGTGATTTACAGTGCCACTGATGATCGATAAATGTGACCAGATACTTGTGTCTATGTTGCAGGTCTGGATCAGAAGACCTCACACATGGTAACTGCAGGCTCAGTGCACTGTGTGTGCCTTACAGGTACTACCAGCATATATGACGATCTTTCTGCTGCGTTCTTGTCACATTTGGTTTATTTGAGCTCCCTACTGACATCAGGACAGCAGAAACCCTACACATCTTCTGTCACAGACGGAAAACTCACCTGTTCACACTACATCTTGGACCATGAATAATATATTAGCAGATGCACTTAGTTGAGCAGCCCAAGGTAAAGAAAAAGCTTGATTTTGCATTGTGATTTTGGATGCTTTTGGAGCAAGACATTTGCAGCAGAAACAATAGGAAATGGCTTCTGAGGTTGGAACCTTCTTTCTAACAAACAGTTCACATTTAGATGAAAACGGGCTTTCTGCACATATTCCAGCAGTACAAACTTCCAAGGGAAAGAAGGGACCGGAGCACACTGCAGCCTTTAATAGTGCAAACAGACTGTCGTTTCAACACGACTGTGCTCCAATCCGTTTTTTCCCCTCAACAGTTTATTGATGCTTCTGAAATGTATAAATTCACTGAACGGCTTAAAGAGCAGCAGACAAACATACGAGAGGCTGTAATTTAAAAGCAGACATTTAAAGTATTTGGTGCTGTTCTTTCTCAGAGGGAGCATTTACATTTTCAGGTTTATGCTTGCGAGTTGTTTTCCACCTCATGTTCGTACATCATGTCTGGCCTCTCTTCTTTCCTGTAATTAGTTGACCAGAAACACTCAATTACTGCTCTGCCTTTCTGTTGCTGCCTCTGCTGAATGAAGAATAATGTCGCTCCTGCCGTGTGTGTGTGTGTGTGTGCAGGAGACGGTGATTTATTTCTGTGGGGAAGCAACAAGCGTGGCCAACTGACCACCACAGAGCCCTTCGTATCCTCGCCAACTCTCGTGAAGCGCTCACTGCTGGGTGGAGAGAAAGTGATCCATGTGTGGAGCGGCTGGACGCACACTGTCGCTCAAACAGGTAAAGCTTAACACATATTATGTCTGTGATGCTCACCAGTTTTAACAGGATTTAAAGGACAGTTGCCACATCTAAACACGTTTATTTTACATTTCAGAGAGTGGGAGAGTGTTCACGTGGGGCAGAGGAGATTATGGACAGCTGGGCCGACGAGCATCAACCAATCAGAACCCAGAGCTGCAGTCCACTGGTCCTTCAGCAGAATGTGGAAACCAGGAGGCGTGTCTCCCTGCAGAGGTTAAAGTCCTCTGTGGAGCAACACAGGTAAGACTTATCAGTGTTTGACAATGCTACAGACTAGGGCTGCTCGATTATGGCAAAAATCATAATCAGGATTATTTTTGGTCAATATTGAGATCACGATTGTTTAATACGATTACTCATTGACTTTGGAAACATCATGCATTTATAGAACTTTAAAAAAACAACAACTTTTCTCTTGGATTTTCTTAAACTTTAAATATAATTCAACTGAAAACAAATAAAAAAATAAATGTAAAATAAATTAGATTAAACAAAATCTATATATATAAATATATACATTTAAATACATATTCTAAAATAAATAATAATAATAAATACAAATAAATTAGATTAAAAAATAATCAACTGTCAACTATGTTGTACCATTAGTGCACTTCTACATGCTGAAAATTATATATTCAATATATAAAAATAATGACTGAAACAGACTGAAAAACCTAGAAGGCCTATGACAAACATTTGTACATGTAGTGCATTTTAGATTAAGCTTTATTATTAATGATATACTGTTTTGATTCTTGTTGTTGTGGCCATCGCCCTCGTGTTTTTAGCAGAAAATGTCTGTCACGCCTGCAGATGGCAGCAGACTGCCACAAACAAAACAGGTAGCTGATTGTTGTTTTGTGAGACACTGACTGAATGAGAGCCAAGCCCACTAAGAGTAGCTTCTTAATGCTTAGCATCACCACATCTATCGTGTAGAGCGCACACACATACTGCCAGAGGACCACTTACATTTAGTGAAGAGCAGAGATCACTTCTCCCATAAGGGCAATTACGTGAGAGCACCGTGGGATTGCAGCAGTTAACCTAAATGGCAGCTGTATTGTAGGAAATTGTTGCCAATAAAGTGGATGTCAGGGACGGGCAAGGGCGAGCTCCGGATCATTCTTCCACCGTGCACACGATCATTGCAGTCACCTTGCGTGTGTAAAGCTAAAGTCAAGATGGATTAGCTGCTGGGATTATGAATCTCTCAGCCCACCCTCCCCATTAGTCCTCCTAACACTGTCCATACACACCCACAGAGTCAATATTTATTAAACTGTCACATTTTTATGAGGCCTATGAACATTACTGTAGTAACAAATTATAACCTGTCAGTGGTTCAGGCATCAATGGGTGTGTTTCTATTCATGGCGTGCCACAGCTGTAAGCTTTATCAAAAACATCGCTTTATCAAACTGTATTAGCAAGGATTTATACATAATAATTCAATGACTTTTATTGCGAGTAAGTATGTTTTAGGAATCTAAACTGGAATCTCGAGTGCTCTGTCTGATGTTTTTACTCTTGTTGAACTTTGTAGATTTAAGGATCAGAATTTCAATTTATCCCCATTTTTTTATGAGGCCATTGAACATTACTGTGGAGTAACAAATTATAACCTGTCAGTGGTTCAGGAATAAATGGGGGTGTTTCTGTTAAGGTTGTCATGATGCCAGAGTTTTAAACTTTGATACAATACTTGTATAAAAATAATACCCCTTTTGATACCTCAGCAAAAAAAAAGTCCTTGGCACACAAAATAGGATCTTTTTTCCCCCTGTTTTTTTAATTAACAACCTGCACACTGCTGGTACAGAAAAGGTCACAGAACACATACTGTACCTACACACAGTTGATTTTCTTCACCATTTTTTTTCATCTGTGCAGCCTTAGGTTGAAAATCTGATTGTAGATCTGCTCTTTTTTATAGCTTTCTATACTATGAAATGTGGATATCATGTTGTTTTAAACACGTGGTATCGATACCACGTGTATCGTTACTTTTGACAACTTTAGTTTCCATTAATGGCATGAAAAACATTACTTTATCAAAGCAGTTCAAACTGAATTAGCAAGGATAGATAAATAATTCAGTGACTTGTATTGCTAGCAAGAAATCGTTAGCAGTCTAAACTGGAATCCAGAGAGCTCTGTCTCATGTTTTTATTCTTGTAGAGCTTTGTAGATTTCAGGATCACAATTTAAACTTGTCTCCTTAATTCTTGTAGCAGTTATGAAGGAGAAAGACTGTGGGGAAAAAAAGCCATTATTAATTTGTATAAGCTTTTGGTCATCAAAGGCAGGCGCACACAAACCGCTGCATTAACTCCCCCGGCGTGTTCTAGCTTTTATGAATGAGCTGACTTTTCTGTTATAACGTTCTGCTCTGCTATCTGATGATGCACTGTGGAGTGGAGCCTTTTATATTGGAGCGTCTAATGTATATACAGACAAAATCATCATTAATGTTATTGGCGTTTGGTGCACTCATGACATGTTGTATGCCGTTGTGAATAAAAGTTGGATGACTATGACTATGCATAATAAAGTGTGGATATTACCGTCTTGTCTGCTCTCAACACACTTTTTCAACACTTTTCAATTCTTTTTCTCTGCAGATTGCATGCGGATCTGAACATAACCTTGCCATTGTAGGTGGGTAGATTCTCTCAATAACATCTTTACATTTTCTTGGCTTTTCTTCTCATTTTTCTTCTCAATCTTTTTGTATTTGCCTGTATCAGAATCTGTAATGTTGCTGGAAAATAGATTAAACTTAAAAAGTTTAAAACTTAAAAAATAACATCTGGTATAATACACAACTGCACTGGAGAGATGCATAAATGTAGAGCGGTTTCTGAGAAATTAAGCAGAAATAGTTTCAACTGTTACATTATTGTTTTCAGTATGTGCCTGAAACAAGAGCCTCCACTTTTGGCCTGAAATGACTCTGGCTCTTATTAAATAAAAGAATAGGGAATACGCATTGAATCAAAGCATGAGTAAGGGAACTGTCTAATACATTACAGTTAAACATGAGTGCGAAATATTAATCCTTGTAATGCTGCAGAGGATTTCTGAGGTCATCTCATTGCTCTGTGGCCTTTGCATCAGGAAGTAATTACAGCGTGGATAGATGGGTATCATTGACAGCGGCAATTACCCGAACAGGCCTGCAAAAGAGCTGAATTAACCACACACACACACACATTTACAGGCATGTTTTTCCAGTTCCAGAGTGTTTGGAGAGCAGTGTCCCTTTGTCCACATACAAAAGAACGGGACATAGACATCGCAGCTACACACATCTCTTAAATAATACTAAACAAACAGACATATTTCAGTGTTTGTGGTTCTCAGCTTTACAAAGAGATTCAATGTGCTTTTATTCTTTTCAAAAGTCTCCTGCTTTCCGAATTCCATCGTCAGCGACTAGCACCAGAAAACATTTTGGAAGTAAAATCTTTTTGCATTAAATTTTGAACACTGACCCACTTTTTTTGCAGTGGCGTGAATATAAGTACCGCAGAAGAACACTGAAACACATGCACAGAGTTCCATTAGAGAGGAAACGCTGGACAAATGGTCACTTTTAATGTTCTGACCAATTTGAACAGCTAACTGGAAATGCCCATATAATTAGGTAATTGTTAACGCTAAGTGTCCGTCATAATGGCAGTTCTCACAAAGCACTGCTCTGTGCTTTCAGAAGAAGTTCAGTGATGTGATGAGAAAGCAGAAGTGGTAAATAGGAGAGCTCATGTGAACCTCCTGCACCTCGCTCCTGTGCCAGTGCTCCTCCTGTCTGGAGCGCTGTGGCAGAGGAGCAATGAAATAGCAAAACAGGATTGGAAGCAGAGACCTGAGTGCTGCTATTTCTGGTGCTGAAGTAGGTCAGGCGCAAAAGGAACGGAGAGCATTGCATGCTGCTCATGATATCTGTTGCCTGCTCAGCTCTTTGCCCATTTGCACCTGAGGAAGTGCTCCTCATGTATGAAATTCATCATCCTGGTCAGACGTGGGAGACGCTGTGGGCGCAGCTCATCTAATCCGAGGAAAGATTTTTGTTAATGTGAACATTTTGAACTTGTGTAAGGACAAACGCCTTCGATCAGATCCTGTTTTAACTTGTCCGTGATGTAATTCCTGCAGATTGTGTCACTGTGGTGTTGTTAATTAGGTGTGAGATTTTAAACTGTCGAATGTAAAACCAAATGACAGGATTTGTTTACAAGGAAATGGCTTTTGGCTCGAGTGTCTTGATTTTTTTTTTTTTTATCCCTTTGTTGTGCAGAATATTGTGCAGGCACTTTGTTGCCATGGAAACACTGATGTGCTGTACTCCAGTCAGCGAGTCCATGAATTAAGCACAGCACCAAAACAAGGCTTTTTCCCCAATGAGCGTAACATGTCATCAACACATTAAGCCCCGGGATGTTTACTGAATAACATACATCAAAGATGGAGTCACATGCATGTGTGTTTGTAATGTATAAGCCATATCTGGCAGAATGCCACACTGACATAAGTTGCTGGCATGATATCTCCGTCTATTAACTGGCGAAAGCATATGTGGCACTTGGCGAATCCAAATCGTTGATGTCCCCGATGTCCCCGAGCTGAAAACGCGGAAAGACAAAGAAAGCCCGCGATGAAAGAAATGATAAGACGGCATGAAAGACACACACAACTGCAGGATGGGGAAAGCTTGAAGATGTGTTACCCTTGAGAAAGCAAGCTCGCTTCTGTTGCCATGGCAATGGAGCCTATTAGGTAACTGTGTTGCCATGGCACGTGTCTCCTCGGTGATGCAGACCTGACCACACCCACCAACAAGCTCACCAGCTGTGAAGAGCAGGGAGGCTTTATTGCTGGCTGAGTGTCAGTGTTGGGGACACAGTGTGTGCGTGTGCGTGTGCATGTGTGATGAGCGCATGCCTTCTGTTTTTTTGTTTCTTTTTGCACCCAGCCTTTTTTTTTTTTCCTTCAGGTCACTAATTTTAGCCTACACGGTACGGTGCCGCAGCCCCGTCCCTGCCTCCTGTCAGCTCCACTGACCCATGACCCCTCTTCTTTTCAGGGGGGTGTCTCCTCTCCTGGGGCTGGAACGAACACGGAATGTGCGGAGACGGTTCACAGAGCGACGTCTTTCAGCCACGGCTCGTTTCTGGTCTCAGACCTCTTCTCATTGGCTGTGGAGCCGGACACTCTGTGGCAGCGTGCGCCGCTGCGACGACTGACTCGAGACAAAACTCTGCAACGACTCCACGTCAGTAACATCGGAGCAGGGACTTTTTTATTCAGCATGAGTCAATCTGACTAATTAACTTATTGGTGCTTTGCAAAGCCCACATATGATTATTCTAAGTGCCTTTGAATATACGGTAACTTTCACCTTCTAATAGGCTATTTGAGCTTCAGGCTTCAAACTCATAAATACTGTGGTGTGGTTGGACACAGGCTGAGTTATGTTACACGTGCACAGAGGCCATCATTTCTCTGACCAGCCCATCACTTTGATGGACATGATTGGGGCTTTGCAGGACATGGCTATGCCTATGGCCCCTGGTCCAGCTGCCATGGTTGTCTTCCTGATGGAAGCCGTTATGGATCATGTGAGGGATGGGCTAGTCTGGTGCTGTAGCTCCATCTTCCCATGTCAGAGGTTTTATTGCTGTGATCTTGAGTGTCAGAAGGCAGTCAATCTCTGCACTTCGTACTGAAAACCACTTGGTCATCTCATGATTTACCACTTACAGTAGACCTATAGTGCAGTATTTTAGTCTTTGGCAACTGTCCATCACTTATTTATATATTATTGGCAGTCTGTGTCATAATCGTTGATGTTCTTTTTTTGTCTCATTTGCACCACTTTCATACTGTATACTTCATGAATCCCTCTTGGGGGAAATTCGTCCGCTGCATTTGACCCAACTTACATATTTATAAGGCGTGGGCGGCCGCAGTGCAGCACCCGGGGACCGACTGCAGGTCTGAAGCCAGTGCAATGGCAGGACTCAGAATGGCTGATTGATGCAATTTATTTGAAAGGTTTTATTTTATCTGTATGATTTATGCTAATTATATAGGGCTGTCCTCGATTAAAGAACATCGACTAGTTGATTTAATCAACAGAGCTGTAAAACTTCAGTTTCACAAAGAATCATGCAAAAGAGAAGTTTCTTGGAAATAAGTAATTCAGCATGAAAAAAGCATAAAAAATGACTAATCGACTAAAGAAATCTTAGTCGACTAAGATAATCAACTAAAAGGGTGCAGCCCTAAAATTATTTACGAGAACCATCTGTATCACTGAACTTATGCATTAATGAAGGTTAAATTAATGTGCTTATACCTGGATTAGTTAGAAAAAAATAAATAAATCAACACTCGTTAAAAAAAAAGATCATTTCTGTGTTTTTTTTTATTTATCACTATTTATTGTACAAGCCTGAACTGTATCGGTCAAAAAAGACACAAAAAAAATCCCTAAACAACAAACCAATCAAAACGATCACTGAACACCTTATTGAGATAACTAACCACAAAATGCACGGTGTTCAAAACACACACACACACACACACACACTCTCTCTCTCTCTCAAGTCTCGCTAAACGGCACATTAGTTGCCTCTTAGTTGCTTTATTGATTCCGTTTAAGAACAGCTGCTGTTATTGTTTTTGTTCCGTGTCGGACAATGACCAGCACACTGTCCCCCCCCATTTGTGCTCAGCTCTATTGGCAGATTCAGATCTGCTGTTCCTGACTGCACACAGATCTCCATACGCTGTTGGCAGTGTGTTTGCAATTGTTTGGTAAAAAGTTGGTCCCTTATCACTAACTTTTCTACACAAACAATGAAGATGCTGTGCTCCTTTATGTTTTTAATTAGGTATGCTCATAGAAGCTGATCCGTATGGGGGGTCGTTATTGTATCTTTGTGCTTTTTGAGGACTGAACTGATGCTTGTTTTCAGTGGCTGGTGACTGATGACTAATGTCAAACATACTCCTGAATGGTAAGAAGAATTTGCATAACAGAGGCACTTGTCCAGTATGTGTGTAATGTTTTGGAATTGATTAGTATTGCATACTAAGATGCCAATTTGCATGTGTGCAGAAAAATAATAAGAATCCAATTGTACATGATTGTCAATTAAAATAGAACAATTATGACTGTCTGTATTTTATATATAAGCTGTCTTTGTTAATCACAGTGTAGCTACATATGAAGATATATCAACATTTAAAGGTCCCATATTGTAAAAAGTGAGCTATCATGTTTTTTATTATAAAGCAGGTGTATGTGCTATATAAATACTGTGAAAATATCAAAATGCTCAATCCACGAGGACATGCACACAGCCTGTATTCAGAAACTGTGTCTTGAAACGAGCCACCAGGACTTCCGTAAGGTTGTGATGTCACAACTACACTATGTATAGGTAGAAAGTGTCTCTACAGTGCTATTATGACGGTGCAGAGATGCTGAGAGCGCAGATGCAGAAGACCCGGAAATCAATCAGAGCAGACTGGGCTTTTTTGGAAGGGGGTTTTAAAGAGACAGGTGCTAAAACAGAGCCTTTCAGACAGAGGATGAATACAGGTATATTCAGACAGACAGTATGAGAAAGATAAAGTGGGTTTTTTTTAACATTAAAGCATGTAAACATGTTGTAGTAGAAATCCCAAACACAAGTATGAACCTGAAAATGAGCAGAATATGGGACCTTTAATGCATGTTGAATATCTATTATTCCTTTCTGAATAAGATTCAAGATTTTATTAACCAAGCAATTTTTTACCAATTCATAACAGCACACTTTGCCGTTTTAATGCCTCATTACAAGGTAAAAGTGGAGTTTTAAAAAAACTTTTTTTTTTAAGTATGACATTTTTTTTTTCTTCATTTTTTGTGTGGATGTTATCTCTTTGATGATTGAAAACATATCAAAATAATGTTAAAAGTCCACTGGTGCAAAACAGTGCAAAAGTCTACAAAGATGTGGCGATGACAGTGCAAAGTTAACGATTTGTTTCCATCTGTTTAGTCTGGCTGACGTGACACGTGACAGGTTGTTGTTGTTGTTGTTTTTTTGTTTTTTTGTTTTTTTGCTGGGTGATTTGAAATCGGAGCAACATTTTTTTTTCTTTCAACAGAAGAAGCACACAGATATTTGATGATCACTCAAAAACATTGGTACACACAACTTCAGCACACAAAAAAAGCGTATTTACAGCACTGGCACACACCAAAAATATAGGCACACAAATTACAACACAAGTAACCAGTCACAGATACTGAGCTACATAAGGCTTGACAACAAAACTTCCTCAGTGCTACATCTATGCTGAGTTTGTGATGTACAGGTTGTCACTGTCACACCCATGTAATTAAAAAGACTAAGTAATACACACAACAATGCTACAGCACTATCAGGTGGGTGATGGGCCATTATGGGTCATACACATAGTGGTTGGGACACCATGGTTCATAACACAAACTGACTCTGTTGGTTGTCTGCTCCGGTGCTGTCGCTGGGTCTCTATAAACATATAAAAAAACAATAACAAAAATAAATTATTACACAAATTATGTAGAATGGTGGAAATGATGGCGATGATGGATGCCTCAGCGAGAGGCGAGACATGACACGAGCTTGGAGAGTAAAGAAAATGTGCTCCGTTAGTTCCTCATGGTAAACGACAGGTTTACCATGTATTTCCCATGCTTAGCCAAGGCATCAGACAAACGACGCACTGTCTGTGTGCAGAGGTTAGACTCTCGAGTCGGTTAATAAACATGCCCAGTCATGCTGCGTTGAACAGATTGATGTACAGTAGTTCGGTCATTGTCATGCGTTTGTATACTCTGCGTCATGCTCTCACAGTCACCTTTGTTTTTTTGGGGGGTTTTTTATGCTCTCTTTGACCCAGACACGGAGGGTCAAACAGCTCTGGAAAGATGTATGTATGCATGTGCTGCTGAAGAAAAACGGAGTCTAAACGCTCGTTGTGTATAAAATTTATTTCATGCAAGGACTTATATTTACATATTTTATTTGAATACTTTTCTGTTGCATAAATGGAAAATACATGCATTTACCTTTCCCCAAGTAGACCCACATCCCATGCTGTGTCGCATTGTACTTCTTTTTTTTTTTTTTTAATTGCATGAGCATATAATTCACCTGCATCTCTTCACATCAAATCTTCACAAGGTTTTTTTTTTTTGTTTCTTAAATATATAACGTCCATTAATTACCACAAGAGACATGACTCGAAATGTAAAACTCTGCTCATTCAGAATAAAAACAAAACTTAGATGAGTTGCTATACTTCTATATCTTCTTCTAGAAATTGACATTTCTGATTGGTCATAAACATTTGTTAAAGTGCCCTGAAAGAATTGTGCATAATTATTGGGACAGCATCAATACATGTAACAGTAAAAGTATTGATGTTTTAAATCAATAGACATACATACTGCTGAAGTCATAGTGACATCTCGGGTAACTCGATATATTTTGGCTCTGTAGAGTTGCCTGGTCCCCTTTAATAATTTGTGCTTTATCATACAAAAAATTCTTGAGATGGTGACTACAAAGTCAGTATTTTCAGCTGTTATTTTTTTTCTTCTTGGAGCTATGTATCCCGCTAAGGGTTAAATCCTAGTATGTGTTGGATGGTGTAACAATAATAACCAATTTACTGTGATTAAGAGTACGAGGGTGGTGCAAAAGGTACAAGGTGCACCTTATAAAATAAAGCTTTCGTTACACTGTTATGAGCATGGTATAAAGTGTGTTGATGCTACACTTTTAATTTATCACTCGCTTTTACTTTGCCTCACCAGGTATGAAGGCACCGTTGTTTTGTAATTCATGAGCCTTAATTTAGGCATCACAGCAGTAATAGAAGATGCTGCAGACTACGAATACTGTTTAAAAACTAATAACTACCAGTAAATATATTTGTATAAAAACTATTTATGCTCATAACAGCATTAGTTGGCTTTATGACAGATTGTTCAAGTCAAATCACGCTATTTTAGTCGGAGGCCCCAGTCAAACGAATACAAGAAAATAAATATATTATGAATTTGGGGAAAGGCAAAGAATGGCGGCTACATAAAAATCTCTGCTATGACTGAGTCTCTTGTAAAGCTGTCTCAAAATGCATAAAAAATGACAAAGCTTTAGAAGCTTTTGAAAGAAAAAACTTTTTTTTTCTTACAGGTACTGCGTTACAGTTAGCTTCTTGTTGAACATAATTTCTCATGCAGTTCATGCAAAATGAACAAAAGTTCTGTTGACATTAAATGTATTCATCACTAGTATCATATGAATTGTCATCATCTCCATATTGCATTTTTTTTCTTTTTTTTTTTAAACGGCCACAGATAACATTAAGCCTCGTCTTGGATTGCACTTTCAGAATGATAACGTCTCTACTTTGCAACGTACAAAGCACTTAAGAGGAGTTTCCTTAACAGCTGGCAGTGGTACCTTTTGGATATGTTTCAGAGCCATGTATTAATGTCCAGCATATTATTAGCAGGGGTTACATCTTATGAAAGTTTCTTTCACAAAATTGTAAGAAGCAGATGAGATAAAAAAGTTATTGGCAGAAGAGTATGCGAGATCAAAAGCAACAGAGCAACAGGCAATGATTATAACACAGGGAAAGAGTGGCGTTAGCCTGTGGCAGAAGTTAGAACAGTGCTTTGTCTGCAACTGAGGTGACCCATGCAGAGTGGCATGTGCCAATGTTTTCTAGTCTACGATATGATGACACACCCAAGGAGAACACTTGGGAAAGATTGAGTATTGGACACAGTTGAGATACAGTTTTCCAGAAAAATAATGAAATAAAAATGGGGAGAAAAAAAAAAAAAAAAAAAAAAAAGCAAGAGCGAAGGCAAGTGTAAAAGCAAAATTTAACAGGTAATTATAAGGAGGAGGAGTGTGGACTGGCCTTCCAATGGCATTGTGTCTGCTACTCAACCATGCTACATAATGGATGGGATGGGAGAATGTGAGTGCTGCATTAGACAAGGTGGGCTGCAGGGCAGGGCGGACACTGAGGACACTCCAGAGGCATCCCCGCTCATGCCAGACATGCTGTTAAGGCTCCAAGGCTTTTCATAACCTTCAGTTGAAAAACAGAGAACGTTCTGAGTAACACTGCAGCACTGAATTCCACGACAAATGTTTTCGGTTGTTGTTCCTCACTGGTAATACTACACCTGTTGCTTTCTTGTTTTTGTCTCCAAAAGAAACAGGTCAACACAGACTCGAGACAAGATTCTTATTCTCCATGCATTGAGTGCATCAGGAGTACAACAGCATGCACCGGGTGGTACTGGAATGGTTCGGAGTATAACACCGTAAAAGACTCGAAAAAGGTAGGCACCTCAGGCAGGGAATGTATTCTCAGCTACAGGTAGAATTTCATACTGTACGCCATTTACTGTTGATGTGCTGGTTTCACTCACAGTAGTGCTGGGCGGTACGACCAAACATTTGGATCACAGTATTTTTTTTTTAAGATTCTGGCGGTTTCACGGTAAGTCACTGTATTTTTTTTTTTGCATGACTGGGCCTTATTATAGGTTTATAGTGGCTTCTGTCGGAGTACATAGAATATAAAAACATGCCGTTCTGCGGTGTAATTTTGTAAATGTACAATTTTTAGTGCTACAAATTGTTGTGTGTCATGGTGTTGTTAAAGAGAGTTAGTTGTGAGTTAATTGTTGAGTTAAAAGTTATAACCGTAAAGAAGGGTACGCAGTTATCCCACCTTAATATACTCACAGTACATAAATATATTGTTTCAGCTGTGCTGGTATGGTGGTACTGTATATGAAACATTCATATCATACAGGAAATGAAAACCGATTCCTCCGGTATACCGCCCAGCACTATGTTCTTAGAGGAATGTTTTGTAGATTAAAACTAAATAAATAAAATAAAGACAAAGGGATTAACCCTGGTATTAAAGTGTACAAATCAGTAAATTAGAATTTGGATCTTAATAACAATAATAATAATAATATTTCATATTAGCCTTCCTCCATTTGTGTTGTGCTCCTTCACCATACTGATAGCACCCATCAGCAAGACACTTCATGCACCGTTATGGTCAAGAGCAATGTACTCATATAAGTCAGGATCCTGCATGATATTTATCATTAAAACACGTATACATACATGGTACACACATAGCACATAAATACTTTCTTAGGCATGTAAGACAATACGTTCTAGATAATATAAATCTCGAAAATAGCTTTCTCACTGGTAAATAAATAGGGGTATTACATTATGCATGGTATCAAAAAATATATTATGTAGATGCGGACAATTATTATTGACATTTGTGGTGATTGTGCTTGGCCTTAACAGATGTTAGTGTGAGTTTGAATATATACAATTCCCAAAGGGATGATTGAGGAGAAGCAGCTGCTGTGAAAGTGAAGAGGTTTGTTGTTGTGTTTGTTTGTTTGTTTGTTTGTGTGTGTGTGTGTGTGAGTATGTGTGTGCCTGTGTGCGTGTGTGTGTGTGCCTGTGGAAAAACTGAGGCGTAACACTCAGCAAAGAGACGGAAAAAAAGAGCGTGTCCTGTCTACGGTGTGTACAGGGTGTCAGTGTCTTACGGGGGCCTGTGATTGGCTGTTACTGTACGTACCCCTCCTCACTCTGCCCCCTGTGTGGTTGGGGCGTTCAGCCGTGGTGACCAGGAAGCAGGGCCGCTCTCTCTCGCTGGGGCTGAAGATTTCCTCCGGAGATATGGCCTGGTCTATGTGAGGGCAGTCTTCGTTGGCCAGCGCTGCGTTAGCTGCCTCACCGTTCAGCTTGGAATCTTATAAGAAAACAAAAAAAGAAAAGAAAAACAAACGAGAAAAAAAAAAATCTGGTTTCATATACCAGCTATTTACAGAATTTAAAGGAATACTTCACCGTCAAATTGACCATTTGTATATCAATTACTCACTCAAGTGTTTGGCAGGTGCCTCCGGAGATTCCAAAAACACTTTAAAGTCTTGATGAATTGAAGTAATAGGTGGCCGTGTTTAACAGCAAAACTATATCAAAACATCTGTTTACAAACTCTCACGCAACTTGTGCAGGATAATCCAGGTCTCATTTATCGAGTCGTGGGCTCAGTACTTCCCAAACGCATGCAAACCTTACTATTTACAACACTTCCACACAGCTTGCGCAGTCCGTACTTGTACAGATGAGTAGTGCCTCTGCACTCTGCTGGAGACCGTCTGTGTGAAAGTGTTGTAAATACTGTATTTTCTCAAATAGAAGCCGGGTCTCGAATACTGGCCCGGGGGCCGTGGTTGACACAAACAAATAAAGGCCTGCCGGGGGAAAAAAACAACGGTGGATAAACTCCCGGTGGCTGTCATATTTGTTGCCAACTAAGTGAATCTCCGTTCACCACGAAGGCACAAAACCTTTTCTTCACGAATTCAACAACACTCGGTGAGTAATTGCGTACAATTGTACTGTATAGCTGCTGTGTAATGCTTTCTTTTCACTCTGTTGTTCTATATATTTATATCAAAGGTCAGTATGTCTTTGCGCTAATGCTACCAGAGGAATTCAGGAGGTAATCAAGTGACTCCTGCCTCTACTTGCATGTTCTTAACATCACAGATACTTTGATTACAGACTCAGTTAGTGTTAAGAGAGAGGAGGACTGACTCACTGCATTAAGACGCGCAAAATCAATAGTTTAAGATTACTCACGGTCTGCCTCAATCACTCTGTTTTCCCTATCCAGAGTAGAATATGTTTTCCATCACATATTTTATTGATTGTTTTCGGTGGGAAAGTCATTTGTTTAATCTCATGCCTGAATCATCATCTGATTGAAGTGTGGGAAGAGACAAACAGCTGAGCAGTGATGCTGCTGCGTCAGGAGGACAGAGAAGTGATGAGACAACAGTATATCAGAATATACATCATCTTTGTTTCTTACCTTGAAACTTTATCTCGAAAACGTCGTCATGGGGTATGGGGCTCGGATGTTGGGAGCTGATGCTTGACTTACAGAAGTTTGGAGAACCTGGTTGGGGTGCGCGAGGGATATGCCTGTTCTTTTTCTTTGGTAGTTTCTGTTTCGCCATGGCCAGAGAGTAATACATTCCAAAGTTGTTGACAATCACGGGGACGGGCATGGCGATGGTCAGCACACCCGCCAGGGCGCACAGGGCTCCGACCAGCATACCGGAGGTCGTCTGAGGGTACATGTCGCCGTAGCCGAGGGTCGTCATGGTCACCACAGCCCACCAGAATCCGATCGGGATGTTCTTGAAGTGCGTGTGCTCGCTGGCTCGAGGGTCGTTGGGGTTAGCTCCAATCCGTTCAGCGTAGTAGATCATAGTAGCAAAGATGAGGACACCGAGGGCGAGGAAGATGATGAGGAGCAGGAACTCGTTGGTGCTGGCCCTCAGCGTGTGGCCCAGCACCCTCAGTCCCACAAAGTGACGCGTCAGCTTGAAGATACGCAGGATCCGCACGAAGCGGACGACCCGCAGGAAACCCAGCACGTCCTTAGCTGCCTTGGAGGAGAGCCCGCTGAGGCCCACCTCCAGGTAGAAGGGCAGGATGGCCACGAAGTCGATGATGTTCAGGGCGTTCCGAATGAAGTCACATTTATTCGGGCAGAAAGTTATTCGCATTAGAAATTCAAAAGTGAACCACACCACGCAAACGCCTTCGATGTAGGTGAGGTAGAGCGCAGTCTCCGTCTCCTGGTAGGTGTGCTCCACCGTGACGTTGTCCACCACCTCCACCTCGGTGCGGTTGATGATGGGGTTGAAGGCTTCGTGGGTCTCCAGACAGAAGGTGGTGATGGACACCAGAATAAAGAAGAGCGAGGCCAGAGCCACCCACTGAGCGGGGGATATACATATATAGGGGGCAGCAGAAGGAAAAAGAGGGGAGCGAGAAGGTGGGGAGGAGGGAGAGAAGAAGGACAGAGAGGAGTAATTCATGCAATGTAATCAAGCTCAACGCCCAGCAGCCATTCTTAGCACGACACAATGCAATTCAATCTATTATCAGAGACAATGCCGTCTGGTTTGACAGTCATAGTGTCACTCTCCCTCCCCCCCCTCCCCCCCTTCCTCTCTCTCTCTGCTCTCTATGTGTCTTGATTCAGAAGTGTCACTGTAAAAGGGACAATCAATGCAAGCGCTCGCTTCCTTTCCCTCCACTGTATCTCAAGGTCATTTTCAAGGGCATGCTACATTAGAATTACTCAGAGCCAGCAGCAGCAGCTGCAGGAGGAGACGGGACATTAACCCACATGACTAAAATTAGCCGGGGCTCTTCCATTCACATCAGCACCATCACTACAGTAGATCTTCCCTACACAAGGTCATACTATCCAGATGACCAACTCCTGTGAGCTGAGAGGCTGAATGACTTGTATGAGAACCTATATTTCCCTTAATGGCAAACGTGTACTTTAGCCTTCATTATGTATTGATTGGATGATCACATTTCATCACATCTGATATGTCTGATGCATACTACATAGGTAACAGATACAGTATTCTCTCCTGGGTATTGATTGCAACCATGTCCTCATGCTCTGATCATATACTATACTGCAGGGGCGGTTCTAGGATTTGAGGACATTTGGGACTTATAGCCCTCTGTGGGGGAGCGTCCTTCCCTGAGGGCTTTTTAAGAAATTGCTAAACAAGCTCTATTTTGATGGGTTTTTTATGCACTCTTGCACCTTATTGCATATACATTCAAAGTACACAGCTTAGTCATTGAAAAACTGAAATGTGTACCTCAAAAACTACTGCTACTTTTCTACTTCTTTCTACTTTTTACTTTCCAGATGAATTACGAATTGTGATGTTGAAAATGTTAGGAGTAGTTAGCAATTAGTATTGAGTAGAAACATAAGACGTCACAACTGCAATCATTGAACATTTATTGACCAAAGTTATGTATTTATGTTTTAAGAGTGGTAGAATGTAAGTAGTACAAAGTACGATGTGTTATTTTCAAGGGCTTTAATGCATGATCAGAATGATAGATGAACGGATGGATCCGGAGATATTTTTTATTCTTAATTTTGTAATATATATATATATATAAGTTTATATATTTTGTTAGGTCCGGGGCTGTTCATAAAACATGCAGGGCTGTAGCCTCGGGCGCCCAGGCCTGACGACGGCACTGCTGTACTGCTTTACAGTATGTGCTCGCTGTAGTTGGATTGAGAGAAAACGGCTATCTTTTATGGTAATCGGAGGTCAACAGATCAGAGTTTCAGACAAGAAGAGTGGATAGCTACTTAATCATCCTATGAATCACAAAAATTGGATCAATAGCAGTTTGTTCATGCGTGAAGATGTCTTTGTAAGAGTAAGTGAGGCTCTGTAGGCTGCTCAGACTAATGCACAGCTTTGTTAAATAGCTGGAAGGAGGAGAAGAAGAATCAGGCAGGAGGTTAGTTGGAGCACAGGGGGGCATGTCTGGGCACCAAGACGTTTTACATGCGGTATATTTCACCGAGCAAAAGGAAACGCAGCGTCTCAGTCATTCACTGAGGCAGGCACGGCGCACGAGATGGAAAACAGGCGCTCGTCATAACATCTCATCACTGGCAATTCATCGCATTGTGCCGAGGAAATCACTGCAGCTTATGAATGTCTGCTTCCCATCGAGTGTTCGTGCGGCGGTCCGGAGGGAAACTGTGTGTTAGCAGAGACAACAGCACGCTGACTTGTGTTCTGTCAGCAGGGCTGTCCTCTTTGTTCAGAGACGACTCACGCTGAGCAGAGAGGACACACACCAGCTCTGATGAAGATGCAGCCTCATTTCAATTAGGGCGAGCCGATATGACTAGAACGATATAAAAATGTTCTGTCGTATATATTTTTCTATGTCGTTTCTATCGTGTTGTCGAAAAACCATCGGCCAAACTGCGTTTACGGTAATGTTTACGTTATTTGGACGGCGCTTTACGTTCTGATCCTTGCGCATGGTTTGCTAACATGGAGTATAGAAAATAGGCTTTGCCATGTGGTTATTTCATATAGACTATTTATGTACTGAATTGACCTATATTGGGATAGAAGATTTGGGCCATATCACTTAGCTGTAATTACAATTTACACACTTTAATACAGCATGTGAATGGCTTTATGTTTTCAATTATCTTTAGATTCAGTGCAAAAGTTCCATCTTTTAAACAAATAAAATGTGGACTTTACATTTTAATGCAATCAGACACAAGAATACTTAAAATGTTCCTTTGTCAAGTTACTAATGTCCAGCTTTTGTTGGTACAGTGTCAGAGGGATTGTGTGTCTGTTATTGAGGCATTAGTACAGTGCAAGTGTTGTATCAGATTGCATAATATTGTTGTTTTGTCCACCCCCTCTACAGTATGTACTGTACAAAATAACTAGTACAACTCAGAATATAATACAATACAATTCAACCACACTGAAAACTATGACCTCAAAAAAAAAAATCTGATTGGAATCAACAGCAAAGACTGGGCACGCTGCCCTGCAGGCTCCCAGACCACCAGGGTCCTCAATACATTTAGTGTCAGCTTATTTTATTAACTGTGCATTTGTTTGGGAGTGTCTTGTCTGAATGAGTTGAACTATAAATCACCTCAAACAGGTTATTTACACACATCTTATTCATGTTCTAGTGAGTTAATCCGGCCCTTTCAACACCTCATTAATGCAGTATGATCAGATATTTTATATTTTACTTTTATTTACAGTAGAGTTGAAACCACTAGTCAATCGATAGGTTGAACTGAAAATTAATTCAATTGTTTTGGGCAAAAATGCCCCAAAATGAACTGTCTCGACCGTCTACATTGAGAATTGTTGCTTTTCTTGATTGTAACTTGAATCTCTGGTTTTTGGACGGACACAACAAGCTGTTTGAATATGTCAGTGTGGGATTTAGAAATTTGTGGTGGGCATTTTTCCATTTTTCATTATTCAATTAATCAAGAAAATAATTGTGAGACATCTCGATGATGAAAATAATCCTAATTGACAGGCGCTCTCGTTATTTTGTCCAGCTTCTGTACATCAATTAGCAAGACAGTTGTAAAATATCCATCCCCATCACTGGCAGCAGCACACTGTGATAAAGCCTCATTCTTATAAGCTACTTTGGTGCCTCCTGACACACTGAGCCCTGCTGAACATCCCGCTCTTCAAACTGATAAACAAACGCCGCATCTTATCAGACCGCCTCTTATACAGTAAATGATGTGTCTTTGTGGCAGTTAGGAGCAGTGTGGCCTGGAGGGAGGGTGACAGGCGCAGATTGTTTGCTTCTTACTGGCTAATTCTCACTGTTGCTGGCAAACCACAGGCCTACAGTGACAGGGTTTTCCACTGATGTATCCACTGTGAATAGAGTCTGTAATTAACTCTGAGGCTCACTTCTAATTAATCTTCTTGCCAGTCTTGGTGGAGCTCTGTCAGTCTTCGCTCTGTGCTGTGTCTCGCTCGCTGCTAAATGTGGGACACATCTGAGGAGGTTTCTGCTGCAGGGAAATGTCGCTGCAGCAGAAGGTGAAATTTGAAAGAAGTGCGTGCGTGTGTACGCGTGTGTGTGTGCGTGTGTGTGTGTGCGCGCGTGTGTGTGTGTGTGTGTGTGTGTGTGTGTGTGTGTGTGTGTGTGTGTGTGTGTGTGTG
>JAOVVB010090006.1:0-13374 GCA_028570985.1 Heterobranchus longifilis
GAGGAGCTTTTGACAGAAAGGAAACAGTCTATTAAAAGACATGCGTATGAAAAGATGATGCTGTCATCTAATTTTGTGGTTGGATGAAACCAAAACTGAACTTCAGGCATAATGCAAAGTGCTGAGCATCAAAGCAACAGAGGACACAATACAACTGCCGCAGAATGCCAAAGACCTCAGACTGGGTGTTCCAACAAGACCTGGGGCAGAAAGGCTGGCCAAATCAACACTGGGAAAGCTGCAAAACAAGGATGTGGAGGCCTTTGAAGGAAAAGTGAAAATGTGTGTAATAATTTAAAGTGGTTCATAGATGTTTTCCATCCAACTTAAATGAGGTTGAACAAATCTAAAAGGAAGAATGGGAGAAAACCCAAAAGTGCTACACAATCTGTTTGCAGTAAAGCTCCAAAATATAACCATAACAAAAAAAGCTTTAATCACTGTTAAATATGATTCTACAAAATAGTGATGTCATGTATTATACTAGAAACACATCATCTTATTCCTACCCATTAATCATGACTTTCATAGTCCAAAAGTTCAAACACAGGTTCTAAAGACAACTGCATATATTGTGACTCCATTTCAGCGAGTCCTGGACCGTGCTGTCTCTCAGTCTCATTGTCCTGCATTGAACAATGATGAGTCTTGAAATCAGTTAGATTAAGCACATGGTCTATTGATTGGCTCCTAAATTGCTGTGCGATACAAGACAAATAATCCCATTTCAAGTTTCAACACTTGTTTCTAATGGTTTCCAAACCATTTCAGGCAGGAATGGATCACAATTAGTTTAGCATTCAGCAGCCAAGAGTGGCCATGCATGCATGAGCGTGATTCTGGTCTTAACAGTGGCTGCCTGCGCCGCATTTGACATTTCCATTCTCCGGACACCTTCCTTTGTGCTGTCTGCGGGGCTTTTTTCCCCCAGGCACCTGTAGAAGGAGACATTCAGCCACTGTGTGTGCACATTAGGTCAGTTGCAAGTGTAGACTTTAATTTGAATGAAAAGCGTAGGAATTTATTTCTGTCTCTCCAACAGTAAAGTGCTCCTTGGGCAACAAAGAGACTGAAAGACCCATGTCATACTGTACTCTATAGCCCTTTCACAACAGAGCAATGACCCAGGAAAAAGCCCTGTTTGACATTTGCCAACAAGGAGCTGACCTTGGTCAGACATGGTTACAACCAGGGCTTTAAGTCGGTCTAACTACTTGACTTTTGAAAGAAAGAGTGTACATGGGTTACACACTGTAGAATGGCTGAGGCTGCAACACCTCTCAGCCATAAACTGCAAAGCTCCAGATTTCAAACATGCTTGAATGTGATTTTAGAACATTTTGTTTCATTAAAGTGTCCAAAAAACAGCAGTAATCACTGCTATTGCAATGACACTGAAAGCCATGTTAAGCAATGAAACAACAGTTGCAAACCTGGGAGCCAATACTTACACACAATGACCAATTAGGGGTCTAAGAAAATATCCATACACTGCGATATTATGTTTTGTTATACTGTATCGATTCTCAGAAATACTGTATCGATGTTTAATTAATAGTTTAAGATAAGATTTACTTTATTGTCCCATATAGGGAAATTTGTCTTTTGGCTCCAAGCCACTGCATCACAAAACACACTTGTCAACGTCACAATGCACACAATGCACACACACAGGCACGGACACACACAGATCATACATATACTCAAGCATAAAAGTGCTTAAATTCACATGTTGAATCTTGGTACATGCAGAGATTTGTGACCACTCCACTCTAAGTTTTCCTAAAATTTGATTTTAAAAATAGCAATATATCGCCTTGCTTACAGTATTGTAATATATTGAACCGTAACCCCTGTACCATGATATGCATCGTATCACCAGATTATTGCCAATACACAGCCTTACTCATGATATGTATCATATCGCCAGATTCTTGCCAATACAATATTCCTAAAACCATAGGTCTGGTATAAATGGCAAAAAGTTGGTTATTCCCATGTCAAATTACCATGTAAAAATATCTATTTTCCTTTCTCCTGTTCTCTGAAACATTTAACTCAAACGCTGTAATTTTACACCAAGCTAAGATACAAAATCTGACACTGCAGAGACATGTTAACAGTTTCCAATGTCTGTATATGCTTTAATTGACCATTAAAAGTACTTGCTAGTTAAGGCTCAAGTCATCACTGTTAGTTACATAAGGAGCGCAAAGTATGTCCAGTTTGTTAGCTCCAAATAGAGTTTCCTGCACACTCTAGCTGAAGCTCACTACAGAAGTGTTTGTGTTCAGTGTGCTGTGACAGGAGAGACTTCACAGAGGACTGCTTTCTTCTTGACACGCGTGTTCTTACTGTACAATGATCACATGCATCATGAGTTTGATTGCTACTGTATATCGTTTGCAGTTGCAGCTGCTGTCACTTCACACTTATGTAACTGAGGATTTCCTGTCTACAGTTAAATAGCATACAAAGCTTACAAAGTCGTTTTTAGCTGCAATCAGCTCTACAACTGTCAGTTGGTCGGTCGGTCCACAAAAATTCCGCCACCAGGCTGAAATTTGGCATGGAGGTCAAGTTTGTGTGTGTGTGTGCTTTGTGTGTGCTTTGTGTGTGCTTTGTGTGTGTGTGTGTGTGTGTGTGTGTGTGTGTGTGTGTGTGTGTGTGTGTGTGTGTGTGTGTGTGTGTGTGTGTGTGCGTGCTTTGTGTCGAGCTTTGTGTTTTTTCAGTCAGTCTCCATGTTTTAGTGTCAACTGTCTGCTTTCCTTCACGTTTCAATGTGGAACTAATGCCTCACACAAACATCACCATACTCAGAGGATTAATGGAGTTAAAAGTGCAAAATCTTCCACGTTAAGAAAAAATGAGGGTCAAGAAAACTACTGAAGATAGTTTAAGGCCATGTTTACACTTTAGATTGTTTAAAGAAGCTTTGATTTGGGGTTTGGATAACTTTAGCTGCATTTTCTCTATTCATTATAACCACAACTAATAGTTAATCAGCTTGTTTATGTCATTCTGAAAAGGCAGTGAGCAGTGTGTGTATTCTATCAGCTTTCTGCAGATTCACACACAGCCTTTGGATGTGTGTTTTACTCTTCACAGGCTCAGAATCTTGCACTATAGTTAATCCAAGTGGAAACCAGAGGCTAGACGTTTGCAGTTCAGAATGTGATTCAGCCATTATTCACTCTTTCCTATACTGACAGACAATGCCCTTGATTTGTAGACACTATAGCTTGTGATTAATCCCCAATGTGTTCATTACAGAGTGGGTTCACATTTGAACTGATGACACTGAAACAAATGAACGCCATATTTCAAATGATGATGGGGTGTGAAAGATTAATTAACATCTTAGGTTTTCAGGAATCTGTGTATTTATTAACTGAAAGGTGCTTTATGCTGTAAGACTTATTCACAGCTTAAGTCCTGAATTCAATGCACACTGGAACAGACTTAATCAGCAGTCTACAGTGTCTACTTTAGTTACACAAGGTTGAATCAACACATTGTCCTTGGTTTGACCTGAGTAACACAATATTATATTAAATAATAATAATAATGCACCTGCAGAAATAGTGAATGTTGGAGAAAAAAAAGTGCATGTATAAAATTATCATTTAGAAGTGTATTCATTATTGGTATCAAATCTAGAGTTACAGTTAAAGATCAGTACAGTAGTTCAGCAAGCCAATGCCATTACTGAAATGCTAATCATATTAACAAACAATTCTATTAATTAGTATAAATATAATTAGTATTCATTTCTTTTTTTTAAACCTAATGTCATTTTTTTGTATACATCTTTGTAACATTACAGTTATGATTTTTAAGAAATAGCTAGACTAAGAAATCTCTATAAAAGTGTATAGCCTTATATTTATTTTTGTTGTGGTGGCCCTTCTCATTTCAATAAAACCCAACATCCACATTTTATAATCAATACTAGTATTTGTAATAATATTGTCACAGAAATAATTGGATCTTGTTCAGAAATTGAATAACCTACCTCACAGATATAGATGCTAAAAACTCTTCTTTTTTTTAAGTAATAATTAACCTAATGAAATGCAGTGCAGTTCTCCTGAAAGGAGTTCACTCTCAGTGCAGTAATTTATTATAAATGATTAAACCTGCAGATTCCTTATGGCAAGTTATGGATGTATGAATGAAGCTGTACAAAAATATGTATCGTAATGTTGCTCAGAATGCTCAACATTCTTTCTCTAGTTAGCGACTACGTTTTTAGTCAGGACTCATCACACATGAAACAGTCAAACAGTTTATTAGAGTCTAGTTCCCATTTGTTCAATAATGAACGTCGTTGGTAAACAATTCTCTTTGAAACAGAGTTGTCAGTTCACCAAATTCCCTGCAATATAATCTGCCAAAATCCAAACCCACTTAGTGTACACTGACTCTAAAGTGGTATACAAAGTGAAGCAATGACTGATCAGTGACCAGATAACATTTGTCTTCAAAACATGAGTGACAAATTATTAATATATATATGCTGATGATAAAAACTCAGTCGTTGGATACAGGAAGGTCTGTAATAGCCAGGAAGGAAATACTTTGATGTAAAAAATAATATAGTCTTTGCTATGTTGCAGAATGCTGCAGTAGAAGTCAGTGGTTTCTGGCAACAGATGACAGTGTGCTAGTTTTAAACCAAAATAATGGGCCAATTTAGTTTGTTGTTAAAAATTGAAAACCAGCCAGTGTGAAACACATCGTGTCTGACTGCAGCTAGTCCAAGTCAATATGAATGCATTTTGATCAGATTCCACACAATATACATGATTAAATGTATTAGAGTATCAGATGTCTGCAGCATGGTGTTGCATTTATTCAACAATTTGTAAAACCTCCAATGAAACCTGCCTCACTTTGCTTTAGAGATACACACCCACCTAAAACTATTCAGTAGTCAGGAGACATTCAGTTTCTTGTGATGGTCAAATATGGTTTCAAAGGCTTTTCCACCCTGTTAATAATAAAACTATTTTAAATGTTAGAGCTGAAATGAGTAGTCGATTAGTTGACTGACAGAAAATTAATTAGCAACTGTTTTGACAATGGACTAATTGTTTAAGGGACTTCTGATTAAAAAATAACAAACATCCCCTATTCCAGTTTCTCAACTGTGAGTTTGCTGTTTTTCTTTGTCTGTAATAGTACAGAATTAGTGATAGTCAATCAACAATCTTTGGATTTTGGACTGTTGGTTGGTCAAAACATTTCTTCTATTTTTTCACATTTTACAGACTAAATGATTAATCGAGAAATGAATGTTGACAGCCCTTCTGAGTACTACTGCAATATTTTGGTATAAAATGTGCCATAAATGCTGTAAACTATACCGTATACAATACAAAATATCAATGTTGGCGTTCACACACACTGTTCTGGTTGAGAGGTTAATAAAAATGCATGAAAAGGTGTTTTAAAAATGCATTTTTTTCCTGTTCTAAGGTGTCAAATGATTTATTAGTTGTGAAAACAAGCATAAACACAACATAAACAACTCCAAACTAATACCATGTTCACATATTGATTGTAGTAGCCAATGTGCTTGTGTCTACTTAAAAATGCACTAAATGTTTTAAGACTTAAGCCTATGAGGTGGGTAAAAAACTAACTTTGTATGACTGCAGTCCCTTCATACATTTGCCCAAGTGAGACCTAATGTGACTTTATAGTTTTTAAATATGGATTATTTACCACACTGGTCAAA
Source organism: Heterobranchus longifilis (assembly GCA_028570985.1). NCBI lineage: Eukaryota > Metazoa > Chordata > Actinopteri > Siluriformes > Clariidae > Heterobranchus > Heterobranchus longifilis. Next base: position 5,744 of record JAOVVB010090006.1, read on the forward strand.
AATACAGACATTGCTCCACATCAAGCAGGTTGGGAAACTTGATGACAGATAATAATACAAGGACTGCATTTGAGTGTGTGATTGAACTGTAGCACTGTTTGTTGATGGTAAACTATGACTGCGCTTCACTGCTCCAGTCAGGGATGGAAAAAGTCTTGGACTGTCTTTTCTGCTCTCCTATCGTGTAGTCCACGTGGATACATATATGTCTGGCGCTCTCTTCCGAGGGAAACATGCTGATCTCTCCGGTAACCACCGTGTCTTGCACCACATCCACCGGAGCGTCGAGGTACAGCACCGCCTGCTTCCAGTGCGTCTCCGGTTTGAACGGGGAGGTGGAGAGCACGAGCGCCTGCGGCTTGTCCGGGCAGGGGAAAGTCACCGTGAAGTGAACACAGAAAGCGTTCACTGCCGCAGAGCCGAACGACTCGCACCGGAACCGGCCCTTCACCGACCGCAGCTCCTCCACGGTGACCGAGTACAAGTCGAGCTCGGCGAAGCGGGCCGGGTGGGAGAGCACGTCCTCGACGGTCACCGAGTTCACAGTGATGTCGGAGCTCATGATGCATCTCCTGGCGAAGTCGGACATGCAGGACATGTCGACGCCGTACTGGTCTTTGACGGTGTACCAGAAATGCAAGCGGTCCTCCACCACCGGGTCGCTGATGGGCGCGATGTAAAGTTCGGCTTTGCTGGGCAGGATGACGCCGCCGGGCTTCAGCCACTTGTCGCGCGCGTAGAGGACCGAGTTGAGCATGGACTCGTGCAGGAGGGCATAACCCATCCACTCGCTCACTATCACCTCCACCATCTCCGGTAGGTCCACCGTCTCCACTGTGCCCCGAATGACTTCAATTTTGTCCTCCATGTTGTTCTGTTTAACTATTTTCACAGCCTGCTCGGCGATAGAACACGCTTCTACGGCGTACACTTTCTTTGCACCGGCCTGAACACAGAACATGCTTAAAACGCCGGTTCCTGCCCCGACGTCCAGCACAACTTTACCCCGTATGGACTCGCTGTTCCTCAGTATCGCCATCCGGTACGTGTTAGTTCGGACGTGGTCCGCTATCATCTCCTCGTGAATAGTCACATCAGTATAGCTGTCAAAGTACAGTCGGTCCTGCCGGGTTTTATCCAATTTTCTTTTCTTTACGACATGAGACATCTTCTCGGCTCTTGTGCTGCAACCCACCTCGCAGTGTTTTGTTGCCCTACTTCCGCATTGTGAAATCTGGAACTTGTAGTCTCCCACCGCACACAATACGGGAGACACGTGTTTAAATAGACTACAATTCCCACAACCAAACGACAGTGGCGCAGAGAGCGAACTGCTGCATTCACTGTCAGGGGGGGAGATGGTACATATGAACTTTTACTGGTTATAGTGGCGAATGACATACATTCTTTATTTTCGGTTTTAGTTGTTTAAAAGTGCTATTTAAAAGTTTGCTATTTTTGTTTTTATTCTTCATATTTCTGTTGTTTTTATTTTATTTTTGTTTTTATTCTTTATGTTTTTATTGTGTGCTTTCTTAACTGTGTTTTTTTATACTATATATATTTTTTAACTGTGAGGTGCATCAACACCACGTTTGGTGAATTTGCACCATAAATAAAATTTGATTTGATTTGATTTCTCTAGCTTGCCATATATCCGTTTAAGATGTGGTACTTGCTTTACTAGCCTTTCCTGTAATTTACTTATAATAGAATAATTATTAGCACAAATACACTTGGTAGTGTTGCTTTTTCTTTTAGAACAATAGGCCTATGTTGAATGAGTAACTGCCTTTATTTATACATTTGTTTCATTACTATAAGCCTATATTAATTAATATACTGTCATATTACATTATTGTGTGTTTATTTTCATGAGGCTACTGTTTATTATTGGGCAATATATAAAAGTGGTTATAGAAACTATATGCATTCCTTATAAATAGTTGTGCTTGTCCCTCAGATGAGGAGAATTATGGAAGGAATGGCTAGAATAAATAGCTACATGAAGTTTAGGTGATATTCACTTGAAAGTGAATTAAATAATACTATTGTATGTATTTTTTTAAAATGGTAAATTGACTACTTGTATAGCACTTTTCTAGTCTTAGCGACCACTGAAAGCACTTTTACACTACTGTGCAGCATTGACCCATTCACAGCACATTCATACACTGGTGACAGAGGCTACCATGCAAGGTGCCACCTGCTTATCAGGGGCGATAAATATTCACAACACATTTGGCTTGCCCAAGATTCTGATACATGCCCTCAAGGCATGGGCGACCGCTCTGTACTGAGCCACAGTCGGCTCTACATATTTGTACAAATTACTTACAAGCCTACAAGTAAGTGCTCCATGCAGAAAGCTGGAGTCACCTGTTACTTCCATTTGGGATTGCCAATATGCAAAATAATTTCATGTTAATAGTATTGTATATAGTACAAGAATTTGCAATGTGCAGGACATGATGCTAGACATCAGATCCTTGATACAGTATCTTCTTGTCATATTGCCTTTGCAGGGTTTTACATCTCAGAGTACATCGGTGAGAAATCAACAGAAGCAATACATTATCTGCAGTGTTTCACTCTATAATTAACACAGGGTCCAATCATCTATAGTACATCCACTGTACAGTGTCTATCTCATAACAAGCAGCACAACACAGCATGGCCATTACCAGTTCTCAGCTCTCCCCAAAGTTATGGCAGGCAGAACACAGCTGCGTGTGGCTCAGCTCTCCTGTCTTCTAGACAGTCCCGTGGGACCCTCTGCACTCTGTTTCAGAGATCTTTGGCAAAAGATAGTGGACAAATGAGCAGGAGCTGTATCCCATTTCATGAAGATGAGAAAAAGAGAGAAGGAAGCAGCAGTTTGAGAGGAGAAATACGGCATGATGCTATACTGTAGGTATTTTGTTGTTTTCAAGACCAGCTTTTAAAGCAAGAAGACAGCACAATGTAATGCAGAAAATGTGTGAAATAATAGCATTGCAAAATATTGCTGTTAAATGTGTGTGTGTGTGTGTGTGTGTGTGTGTGCGTGCATTCACATTTACATGCTTCTTCTAAATTTGGATCCAATGCTCAAAACACAGACACTCCTGGGAAAATGTGTGCATTTAATAATTCAGTCTTTTCAAAATTATATAGAGAATAAAGCAGGGGAATGATTCTGCACAAACTGATATGTTTTCAGCTTGAGTAATGGAAACAGCAACCATCAAGGGGAAATGAGCCATACCTTTGTAGTAAACACTGACTTGATATTCAAAGCTCCAGTTTTCCCTTTTGGGTATATTTGATTTATGTTAAACCAGAAACACAATAACACCAAACATTATCTAAAGATGCAGTGTAATCCTAAAGTGAGCCAAATATCAAAGCTGAACACCCACAACCGACTGGTCAAAAGCAAAATTGGACCGAGTGCAAAGGAGGAATGGAAATATACAATAGCATAGATTACTGAACCGTGAAATCCAGACAGTGGAATTCACATTGTGAGTCTATGCACTTGGCAAGAGGCGTTGTAGCCAGTAGACATAACAGACAGACAAGCAGCTGTTGGCCATGTCGTCCTCTCCTCCTCTCAAGCTTCAGGTAGAAACGCTGCCAGGCCCAGACACGGCCAACACCCAGCTCCCACTGAGATGCCTGGCATGCTTTACCTTTATCCTTAAAGTAAGTAAATGTCAATGTGTCTGGATTCATGCAGAGAAAAGTCTGCTATCCAACGAGTTCTTACAGCTGACCCAGGTTTAGGTCAGCATGTGCATCATAGCTGGGTTAGAATAACCTGGTAAGATTATACTGGAAACAAGGTTAAGATGTCTTTCTCATATAAAACATTTTGCAATGGCAAAGAAACATCTGCACATAAATGCTGCAGTGCATCAGTGCACCTTGTGTGCTGAAGTAAACTGGCTACCCTTGACCAATAGTATATTGCCTTTTTAGTACATTTTTATTTATTTATAAGACCACATTATTACCCTCCTACTTATATCCTGTTTGAATTCTCAACTCAACACAGTTAGTCTTCAGTTCCTAGAACTCAGAGTTTTTAAAGGATGCTTTTATGTTTGATGCCAGTAGAGCTTGAAATTAACAGGAAAATGTTGAAATTACTATCTGTATTTATTCAGTGTTGTTACTTCATTGATGTTTTACTTAATATTTAATCAGTATCACTGTTTCAACTCATAATGTAGGTTTTTTTTTTTTAGTCCACTTGTTACATTTTATTTTCTTTTAGTTTTGTTGTGTACTGTATTTTTTCTATTGTGCTGTTTATTGTTTGTAAATTGTGCTGCTATTTTAGTCAGGGCTCATGCAAAAACAATAAATTGAAGAGAGCGTCCTGATATAGAAAATGTGTACTCTTACATTATTATGGGTACATTTTGATGGTTCAGAAGTTTACCTCATGGGAATATTACTTCTTTGTTCTATATCAGACACCATACCTTATGCTAAGTTAAAGGAGGCAGGGAAATATTCTGTTAATTGATTTATTTATGTAAACTAAGAGACTAAAGGCCGTTGCACACTGGGGATGTGATGAATAAATGACACGAAAATACAAAATAATCGCCAGCAAATATTTCGCATCAAAACTATTTATACCGGCAGCAATGCAAATTTGCAACGATTCAATAAAAGCTTCACAATTCATGCAGGCAGAGGAGCAACTACCAAGAGTCTATCTTTTTTCTCCCTCTTGGGACATGACCCAGAGCAGACCCAGTCTGTCTGTCTGTCTGAGGTACGTTGTTGTAGAGTTTAACGTTAAGCTACTGTAAGATATTCTGAATTTCCTTTTAGCAAAATGCTCAGAGTGAATTTGACATCTCTTTGGTAAACAGGTATGTGGTATATATGACTAGGGCTTTTATTGTGAAAGTTAAGAACGGAAAGAGTGGATCTGCTATGCGCTGCCTTTAAGTTGAAAGGAGTAATCAAGTTTGCCATCCAGGTTCGAACAATAGACTGTAAATAAGAGCCTCTGGGTTGTTATTTCATAATCCTCATCAGTAAACAACACAACCTGATTGGTTGATATTCGCAGTGCGAAAGCTCAGAAAATTGACCTTGTTCCGAAAAACAAAAATTACGTCGCATTTTCGCCATGTAATATTCGCGTTCTGTGTGCAAGTACTCACAAAAAAAACAACAGTTCGAAAAAATACGTTGATGTGCGAATTAATCACACAAAAAATATGTGCCTGGTCTGTAAAGGCCTTAACTTGGTATCAAACGTTTGTGTAACCTTACCCTTCAAACTTAATCTTAATTTTAATGTAACCTCTGACAATCCTTTCTCATGATGATTGTGAGGTCAATAGTAGTATTAAATCATCCATGTTACTATGTTAATGTGGGAATGCATGTGTTTGTTTGGCCAGTGCAGTGTTTTAGCGGTGTATTACGTTGCATTGCCACGTGGCAAAAGTTGAGCCAGGTTCAACACAAGCAGCAACCTCCGGGGCTGAAAAATGAAGCGTGCACAGAACTGCAAACTCTGCTTGTACATTCACTTGATATCTTCAGTATTAAACTCTTCTCCGCTCCGAGTGCTCTCTCTCACTTTGCTCAATCACACACTCGACTCGATTCGACATGGAGGCCAGTGAAAATATTACGGTTTAAATATCTGTTTATTCAGTCTCTCTTTTAAACTTGGTTTGAGTGCTGCTTGTACGGAGACAGACGGCTGTGATGACGTGCGTCACAGCATCGCGCAGGTAAAGTGCCGAAAATTAACGTGTGCACCCGGGTGTTGTGTTTCCATCACTGTCGATCGGAGCTGGAGCCAATAAATACCTGTAACTACTGCAGTCATTTGTTCCGGGAGTGAATACCGATTGTAACCTTTCCCATTGGAGACAAAAGCCAGATGTCAGCGGGTGTTAGTGGGTTTTTTGGCCAGTGGGAAAGGAGAATTAGACCCATCCACCACCTCAACCGCCACACACTCACTTTCCACCTCACTACATTAGAAGGCCACACTACTTCCTGCATTGGCAGAGACCATTTGTATAAAATGTATATCGTTAAGGTTTGTGTCCAGCATAGTATACTGGGATGTTTTTTTGCACAGTGCTGTTGTACAGTATGTCTTCTTTTATACACATGAAAACAAACACAAAACTGCACACACATGCATTCACGCATGTACACACACCTCCTTACCTTTTACCACCATCTAGTCCCAAACGCCTGTAAAATCGGCATACCTCCCCATTCTCAAATGAGTGGAAGATTAAATAAAAAGCCTCATATTTGCACAGCTCATCCTCTTTAATTAAACTTGGCCAATTCCTGTTTGCACATCTAAATCACAGCCCCACATACAACTAATGGGGATATGATGAGGTCTAGGGACAGGCAGTGCTTGAGTGTGTATGTGTGTGTCCTTATTACATGTTGTGTAAATCCAGAGATAATGCTGAAGAGATGGTGGAGAAAGCAGAACAGGCAAGGGTTGGTCAAGCATGGCGGGACGGGTGGAAGCCCAATTACTTTGGACAATGAGGGGTGTAGTGGAAAAATCAATAACCAGCTTTAATTTTTTTCATCTTACTCCTCCCTCAAGCTCCAAAAGTTTTGTGAAAAATTCAAGGTGTGTGTGTGTGTGCGTGTCTTAAATAGAGAGAAGGAATGTTTTCATATTGTGAAGAGAGAGAGACAAAGTGGGAGGCTATATCAGTAATAAAACAAAGAAACTGAAATAAACAATAAGTGAATAGATGTCTAAAGAGGGGAGAGATAAAGGGGAGCCACAGTGTGGGCTCTTTATACTGGAAGCCCATCAGCAGCTGCTCTTCTTCTTGGCCAGCTGCTGTCAGCATGCACAGCCTCATGGGAACTGCCTGTGTCCTGTCAGTATTACTGGACCTGTCAGTTGCTGCAACAAACACACACACACACACACGCACACACACACACGCACGCACACACACACACAACATACAAGATATGTACACACGCATGCATAGCAACCTGCACAAACAGCATGCAGATGCCACTTCAGCCCATAGTAGCTGAAACATGCATACCCATACTGTACAGAATATATAAGTGCCCAAGCACCTGCACACACAGCCACACACAGCCATCCGTTTTGGTGTCATGATCACCCATTTCAGAGGAAGGCAGACTGCTGAGCAACAAATACAAAGGTGCAATGGCTTCATATTGATTCTTCCCGGGGATCAATACCGGGCTACTTTGATATCTCACTCCCAGAGAAAGAGCCCACATCTGTGAATGCTGGTGTGTCATAACACACTTTCCATCTCTTATTCGCCTCCTTATTCACTTGTTTCTTCCAGCAAACATAATTCTTCTCACCCAAAAGACTGTTTCACGCATGGATCCATCTGGATGCCTTTTCCAAGTGTGTGTTATCTAGTTTCATGCTTTGACATCTCCCTATATGGACGCAGTGTGTGCCAGTACTTATCAGTGCAAAAGTTATAACAATAGAACACAATTCCCTGCCCAAGGCATTTTCATTCCCCTTGTTTGTACAGTCCACGGACCACACATGCACACGCACACGCACACGCACACGCACACGCACACGCACACACACACACACACACACACACACACACACACAC
>JAOVVB010090034.1:0-13374 GCA_028570985.1 Heterobranchus longifilis
GGTGTGGTTTTGTACGTGTATGCGTGCTTTTGCATGTGTGTGTGTGTGTGTGTGTGTGTGTGTGTGTGTGTGCGTGTGCGTGTGTGCGCACGTGTGTGTGTGTGTGTGTGTGTGTGTGCGTGTGTGTGTGCGTGTGTTTTCGTCCTCTGAGCAGTCCTCCGGAAATGTGTGGGTGACTCATGAAGAGATGGAGAACCTGGCTTCCTCCACTAAAGCGGTCAGTACCATCTGGGTGCTCTCCTCCCCTCTCCTGCCACCGCCCAACACTCTCTCACACTCACACCGTCCCCACCGTGACACACATATGTCATCTCCCGGAAGACCCCTTTAAATACACACTGCATCACACACTAACATATTTTTGTGCTTGTGCTGGTATTTATATGTGGATGTTGGATTATAACCTGTGGTCATCTGACCTGTGTCTCCATGAAAAGTTCAATTAATGATGTGAGTGTTGGAGGTAATGAAGGTCAACTGCTTTGTGTGTGTGTGTGTGTGTGTGTGTGCGTGTGTGTATTTCTGAATGTGCACTGTGTGTGTCTTTTGTCCCCTGTCTCTCTGACCTTGTATATTGTCTCTACCATGCTGCCACTCAGGAGAATGAGGAGGGCAGCTGGGCACAGGTGAGGTCGCTGATCTGCTAACATCTGTCTGCACACACTCTGAAACCGTGCCCACGCTCTTCACTAACACACACACACACTCATACGTGTATTTGAATAAGAGAGGGCAGCCAAATCACCATCAATATTATGCTCTGTACACAGTAATTGGGAAAGTGGACACAGAGGCAGAATAGGGGAGACTGAATATTTGGCTATGTTTTATAAGGAAAACAGAATAGTTTGACTTTATCATAATATAATATTACATATATATATATATATAATTTTTTTTTTTAAATTTTTAATTAATAATAATATTTTGGGCAAACAAAAATTATGTTCAGTTGAAAAAATGTGTTTTTGTAATTTAGCCCGTTAATCAAGTACAATGATGACCATTTTGTTTGCATTTGCCAGAGACATTCCATCAACCCATATCTTAGCAATTTGCATGTTTCATCTGTGTTAAAGAACCTACATAGTCACAGTCCACCCACACACGTGTTTACACTTAATTAAAGCTCTTTTTCAGGACTGTGTGTGTACAGACGGTGCTTTATTGGCAGATAATAAATGCCCTCGTCAGTTTAATGGGATGTTTTCACAGCAGACATTTTGACCTTGATCAGTGGTGATTATTGTGGTATGAAAATTCTGGTGGGGCTATATAATCATCAAATGTTGATGATGCAATGCAATTCAAACATACCATAGATAGGCCTAAGATACATTAAAACCATACTGCACAATCAATAAACTGCAAGCGAGGGAGAGAGGAGACACTGCCATTGTTGTAGACAAATCCAGCCGAATAATGCCATCTAAAATCCGACAAACAACGAAGATCTGACGACACATTAACAACATTAGGACCCCCGAAAGGACAGTGTTAAAGATCTCTAAACATCAACTAACATTAGCTTACTCACAACCGAAACAACACCAACATGAGGACAAAAAAACACAAAGAAAAAACTCATACAGTGAACGGTGCACTGCCAGTATACAGTATGTCCCCCAAGACAGCAGTCAATAGTGTTTTCATGAAAACATCCATCAGAGTTTTGTCAAGAGCTGGAGGTGGGACGAAATTTGATGAAGGTGGTCACCTCGTAATTCTCTATGCAGGAAAACCTGTGGTATGGTATGTCAAAAAACGTCATAGAATAGCATGTCGAAAAACGTCATAGAATAGCATGTCGAAAAAAGTCATAGTTTCGTATGTCAAAAAAGTCATAGTATAGTATGTCGAAAAATGTCAAAGAAAAATCATAATATAGTATGTCGAAAAAAGTGAAAAAAGAATTCATAGTATAGTGTGTTGAAACAGTCATAGTATAGTATGTTGACAAAAGTGAAAAAAGTCATAGTATAGTATGTCGAAAAAAAAACTTTGTAAATAAAATGATGAAATTGACAATGCACATGTGATACAAAATTATAACAGAATATAATACAAAAAAAATCATGCCACCAAAAAAGCCACTCAATTGAGTTTACTGCAAAGTGGCCACTTGTTTACAGGTTATATATATAAACCAAAAATAAATAAATACCAAACCCTACTATTCATGAGAAAGTGCAAGGAATGTCAGGTTTGGTTTTGTGTACAATGTCCATCAGTCAGACACCTGCCTTCCAGATTCGGCAGGTTGATCCATGACGACGTTGTTGCTGTGTGAGCACTGAGCAACACTCGCCCTTTTTCACATGCATTACACAAAGGTGAAAGGTCAAGTATGTGGCGGTGGCTGCTGGGCATGCCTTCACAACAGTCAGCGTGAAAGAAAAAGGGTTCAGGGGCCGGTCAAAGGGGGTTCAATAACAGTAGAGAAGCAATGGTAAAATAAAAATACAAAATCATTCCTTCCCTTTTATGGCTCAAAATTGTTTGTAACTATACAAAAAATGGCAAAAAAAAGGGATTTAACTTCTTGAATCATTATGCAAACATGAATGTAATTGAACTACCAGCAAGCTACTGCAAAATGTAGTTAAACTACTAGTTTGATTAGGCTAGATGTAGTTCACTACTCCCCAACAAAAAAATGCATTTTCAACCCTTTTAGATCACATCTCTGGTCATGTTGTGCACCTATTTAACAATATACAGAATTTACAAAAAATGCATTTCTTTGTATTTTTATATCAAAAATGTTTCTTCCTGTAAAACAAAAAATGACGCGTGCTTATGTAAGCAAGTACTAACTGATTTCAACCAATAATATCACGACATCCACCCATCAATCAACCTGCAACTGTTAGCAGCTAGCAGCACAGAGCTAACGTCAGCCAGGCAGCTAGCAACAGCCGTGACAACCATAGAGATATATACACGAGTGACAACGGTTGTGACGGCATTGACCAACACACACAGACTCGCAAGGTGAAAACAACAGCAGCCACACGCTGTCACGGCTGTAACAATGTGTCGGAGGTCGAATTCATTCAAGAGACATTTTGCTGATTTTCAACCGGCTCTGTGTCACTGCAGCACGGGCAGTAACAGCAGCGCAGCGGCCGGACGATGGCAGATGAGTAGCTGAGTGGTGCCGCGGCAGCTGGCAGCATGGAGGGAGGCTGGGTGCCGTGACACACAGCCGGTTAAAAAACAGCAGCGTTTCACTTTCATCGCTCCCTTGATGAGGGAAGTGTGTGTGTGTGGTGGTGGTGTGGAGCCATTGCTCAGAACTCTAAGCCCTCCCACTCTTCAGAGGTCAAATCAAATGCGAAGGATTTCCCGCGCAAATATACCGTTTTATTGGGAAATACGTCACCGCACAGCAGCTGAAGGCTCTCTGACTTCCGTTGCAGCTCGACTTTAAGTAGCTTTTGGCACCGTATTGTTTTTTTCGCATGCAACAGTCCCACATCCACATGTACAGTGTATATAATCCTGAAACAGAGAGCAGTCTTTTCTGTTGCACACGTTAGTAACATTATGTACTCCTCTCCCTGTAGACTCTGGCGTACGGCGACATGAATCATGAGTGGATAGGGAACGAGTGGCTGCCCAGCCTCGGTCTGCCTCAGTACCGCTCCTACTTCATGGAGTGTCTGGTGGACGCACGCATGCTGGACCACCTGACCAAGAAGGACCTGAGGAGCCACCTTAAGATGGTGGACAGCTTCCATAGGTCTGTAGCTCAGCTGCCGTTTGATCAGCCTCCCCTTTCATCTGCTAACTGGACACATTAGCAATGGAGATGAGAAAGCTAATGATGCATATGTGCTTGTGCTTTTCGATGTTTGTGTGTGAGCTTGTTTGCTCTGTCATGATGTTCCGTGTGTGTGTGTGTGTGTGTGTGTGTGTGTGTGTGTGTGTGTGTACCAGGGCAAGTCTGCAGTATGGGATTATGTGCTTGAAGAGACTCAATTATGACAGGAAAGACCTGGAGCGCCGGAGAGAGGACAGCCAACATGACATGAAAGGTACACTTTACACACACCCTGATACACACAGTGACAAAAAAAACAAACACACATGCACACGTTCAAACACTAGTGCACAGGAATGCACACATCCACTGTCTCATCAGGCCAGAGTACCACCTAGTGGTATTGCCTGATACTGTCAATTTGGCCTGAGCTTTGAAGCAGCTGCACCGTAGGGCAGAAACATGGTCCACACGGCGGAGGTAACAAACATCAGTCCTCAAACAGGGGGGGGCTATAGAGCTAATCATAGTGTTTCCATGACCACAGTCATCTGTGGAGGAACATGTACTGTCCTTACTGCACAGAAGGAAGAAAAAAAGAAAACCTAAACGATAGGATGTCTGAATGAAGAGGTGATGTAAATATGCCGATGCGTGCGGACATGTTCAGCTAGAGCTTCATCAGACTGGTCAGCCGTGGTTATTTTGAGTGAACACAAACAGAAGGGTTCCGCTTTCTCTTGTTGTTTCATGTTACAGCAGCAACGAGGTATCATCGTCCTTTAATCACAAGGTTGGTGGTTCGGCCCACTGCTCCTAATGCTTGGGATGGGTTAAATGCAGACGTCAAATTTCACCACTGTTGGGGGTAATGCGTTGCAAATTAGTACTCAGATTACTTTTTTGTTGTAACAAGTAACGTAACATGTTAGTTTTGCAATTCAAGTAGTCTGTTATTTAGTTACGTTTTCAAATAAGCAAGCCGTTTTAAAACGTTGCTGTGTTTCCCTCTTCCTTTTGATGCCACAAAAAAGGAAAATCCCTCCAGCATTCGCACTGTTTCTGTTTCCTTCCTTGGAGGCTAACGTTAGCTGCGTGCTAGTGGAAGGCTCTGGTTGTGTCAGTGTGTAGTTCAGATAGCGAGATGGCAGAGATGACAGCCATTACGTCGTGAAAAGTAAGTAACTAAGCATTGACCGAGTTAACTCTCTGCATGTTGAAACATGATGTACTGTAAGCTATACAAGCCATGTTTTATTGTTTTTTTGCACCTAATATGCCTCTCTGCACAGATCGTTAGCCGTCAGGTAACTTTAGTTAAAGTTTCTATTTACTTTCATGCACTTAACTTTTTCATTGCAGTTGAATTGTAGAAAAATGACGTGTTGTATGAATTGGTTAGTGTGTATGCATGAGCCCCGGTACCCTCATGCGTCTGTCATTCTGTTATTAGCCTGCAGAGTTACTGATTATGGGCTGTAGACGAGGCTATAATGACGGTAGTGTCAATACATGCAAAAGTAGACGTACAGTAGGCTCTGGTTTCATTTTTGTAATCTAAAGTACTCTAACGAGTTACTTTTCTCAGTAAGTAATGCTGTAATGCAACAAATTACTTTTTAATGGCAGTAATCTTGTAATGTAATGTTACCCAACACTGAATTCCACTATGTTGTGCTGTGTACAATTGCATTTGACAATAACAACATTAAACAAAAGACTGTAGCTCTTGCTTGCATTTATATTATGATTTTCAGGTGACACATTACAGAACGTAACGACGCATGAAAGCGATCTTGCGTAGTGTGTCTGCGTTCACGTATACTTGCACGGACCATGTTTCTGCTCTAGACTGTCAAAACGCCAGCTGAAGCAGGCCTAAAATCCTATGATCTAAAGCTCCACATACCAAGAGTAGTCTCCACACACACACACACACACACACACTTAGATCTAGTCAGCCCTCTCGCCCTTTTGACCTTGAGTTCTGCACATGAACTTGACTCAGCTGTCATGTCAAATCAGAGTCCTGCCCTGTTTACACACACGCACACACACCGCCTGTTCCAACTTGGAAAGCTGGCTGACAGCTGTGCTTTAAATGAACAAAGGGAGTGTGCCAGTGAGTTGACACTATGTGGACATGCACATTATCTCTTTATCTCTCTTACCCCATTTACACCTGGCATTAAAATGTACCCAAAACGCATTTAGGGTGGATTGTGGTCAGGGACACATTGTGACCACACTGAACACAAGTGTAAATGCAAATGTATTTTCAAACCACACACAACAACTACCAGCACCGGCCGACTACTAGCACTGGGACCCGTGTCGTGCCAAAAACTGATGGTCTGCCAAAAACTGATTGTGGTCCATTTAAACTGGTAAAAGTGACTGGTTTGGTTTTAATCTGGGGCACAGAGCAGGTAAAATAATGCAGTCACAAGGCAATTTACAAAAATCTTTAATTTATAACCCCTCAGTAAAGCATTACAGTCCAGTCTCCAAATATAAACAAGGATATTAGACATATATAGCATATATATCAAACACATATAAACATCGTCAAAAAATACTACAGCATTGCATATAATCACATAGGCCTAAATGTCATGCCTGATGATGACCCTTTAAAACTACAAACAATTCTTTGACCCAAATTGTGATTATTCGGCTGCAAGAAACGTTAAAGATTCACAATTCACAATGCAAAACTGTCTTATTACAACGGACATACAGTTGTGTGTATTTGCACGTTAGGACGGTTTGATCAATATAAAAGCAGCTGTAGATGTAAATGCACGGGGCGATAATCAGATTTTGGCACGACACCGGACAGGCAGGTTTTGAAAGGACACTGCAGTACTGCTGGTAAAATATGACAGTGGCTGCTACCTGCAGATTTCAGACACTAAATAATGATTTACTATTGTGGCTGGTGAATTTAAATATTTATCTGTCATGGCTGGTAGATGTTCACATTTTTAAAAGTTAATTTCCCACCCTGCTTACATCCTAATATATCATATTGCATAAAAAGCTTATATATAGAATATAATTGTTCTCCGTCCAGGAATGTCTGATTTTCCCAGACAGCGACACTACAGCACTCTACACTTCCTGCTTTACATTCATGTTTTTAGGACTTTTGAGCTTTATTGCCCAGTTTAAAACATCTGTTAGAAAAGTAGTCACAAATTAATCAAATGTAATAAGTTACATTACTTTGATGAAAATAGTTGTATTACTTATATATTTCCATTATCGGGATAATCGCGAATATCGTGAATTTATTCACAAATTGACTGCAGTTTACTACAGTGTCCAGTTTCTTAAAAAAATGTCGTAATGTTTTGAGAAAAAAGTTGTAATGTTTCGAGAAAATACATTCACAATTTTATGGGAAAAGTCGTAGTGTTTTGAGAACAAACTTGTAATGTTTTGAGAAAAACGTCGGAACGTTTCGAGAAATAAGTCTTAATATTTCGAGGAAACAAAAGTCACAATTTTATGAGAAAAATCATAATGTTTTGAGAAAAAACTCTTAATGTTTTGAGAAAAAAGTCACAATTTTATGAGAAAGTCGTAATGTCTTGAGAAAAAAAGTCAGATTTTTAAAGAAAAAGTCGTAATGTTTCGAGAAAAAGTCCCAACAAATCAAAAATGTAAAGTGATTCCAGTGTGTTTTAAGAGTTTTAAGCATATTCCGTTGATAATCAGGATAATATCGTGAGTCATAATTATTTTGGCCAGGATAATCGAGAAAAATGTTCATATCGTCCCATGCCTACTTATTACATTTGTAACAGGGTAACTACATCTGTAACCTATTACATTTCAAAGTTAACCTTCCCAACACTGATTATATGTTAGTGACAGAACAGAATATGTTAACATAATTAATCTTCATATTTTACCTGAGAAGATTTGATGTGTGCTGAGTTGAGATGTGCTAAATGACATCCTGAATGTATTATAGTTTATTTTGGGGGTTTGCTGTGGTTGGATTTCATCATTTGTGTCCATTTAAAAACATCTGAAAATGATCTTTTCTGTCTTTTCTCTTCAGCTCTGTTCTACCAAAGCACGTTGTTGGCCAGGCCGCTGGTCGTCCCACACAAACACCAGGAGCAGCCCTACCAGCTGACGGCAAGGATCCATGCATCACAGGCTCTGTACGGTCAGTGTCGACAGCAGTACACGCAGTACACACAGTACACACAGTACACACAGTACACAGAGTACACAGAGTGCACAGAACAACAGCGTGACATACCACAGAGTCAACTCCTGCCACACAAGTTCAGTTCTTCGACTGAGTGGGACTCCATCGTCACCACAAAAGATTGTAAACAGGATTTCAATAAACTGAGTCAGAGCTCGACATAGAGCTGCAACTAACGATTATTTTCATTATCGATTAATCTGCAGATAATTTCCTTGATTAATCGATTAGTCATTTGGTCTATAAAATGTCAGAAAATAGTGAAAAATGTCAGATATTCAGTTTAATATGATATAAAACAGAGAAAAGCAGGAATTTTCCATATTTGAGCAGCTGGAAACAGCATTTTCTGCCATTTTTGCATGAAAAATTACTTTAACGATTAATCGATTATCAAAATAGTTGCCGCTTATTTTTCTGTCAGTCGACTAATCGATTAGTCGACTAATCGTTGCCGCTCTAAGACCATATAAATAACACAGGTAAGAATGTGTCCCCTGCCTCCACTAATCTCCTTGTACTCTTTATCCTGTCCTCACTCCACTTGTTATGTTGTCCCTGCTGTGTATTTGTTCTTTGCCTGTGCTCTTCTTTTTGCAGTGTCCCTGCATCTCTCTGTCTGTCTCCCTGGTGCCATTCTACTCTGCAACACATAAATCACATAAAACACATAAAATTAGGTTAGGCTAGGCAGCGCATTTATATTCATGATTCTTGTATAAGAGAGACCTGGCCATTGTGGCAAAAGTAGATCAGTTACAGTTACATTTAATGACAACTTTACTTTATTATCCATTTCTATCCAAGCTTGAGAGACCTTTAACCATATAGAGGTTCCTGTTATGCGCCGCTGTTATTAGCATGACGTTAACTCCTGTTGCTGCAGCACTTCAAACATCAACACTATCAAACATCATATCTGGTGTGGATTTTCAGTGCTCTGAGAGGAAGTTGGCTTTATGTAGGGCCGGGGAGGAAATGAATCCAAATCAGTGGTAATGTGTGTCATGCTCCTCTCTGGCAGCCACACTGCTCCTGTCCTTCAGGCGAGAGCAAAAAAAAAAAAAAACAGGTGAGGAAGGCAGCCACATTTTACTACCAGTTTTCTAGCACAGGTTTCTTTCTTACTGAGAAAGAGCAGATAGAAATATGAAGCTTTGGAGTTTTTCCTCTTTTTGGCTTGCTGATGGAAGAGCAGAGGAATACGTAAATGGACAGAAATAGTCCAGGATGAGAAAAGATTAGTTGAACAAAACACACAGACAGACAAAACACACATATCTCTTGTCTCTCCTAACATAATCTTATGTATATAATCTTATTCTGTCTTATCTACTCCCAGCCTCTCAACACTCACACATGCCTATGCTATTGAGGTTTCAGTTATAGAGCTGTCTTTTGAATCCAATTCATGGCCAAGTACTGTAAGATAGTGATTCAGTCAATACAAATTGATTCTTTAACAAAAGATGAATGTGGATTGGGCAAAAATGAGTGAAAACAGTGAAAGTAGTACACAAAGTAAGGTATTATTCTTCTAACCCTTACTTCTGCTGTATATTTGTTATAGCTGCATAGCTGTCAGGCTATTAGACACATTGAGTTTCTTCTTCTTCCCCTCACAGTGCTGGGAAAATCAATAGTGGTTATAATCTTACAACCGAAAAAACAACAACAAATACTCGATGGAGTACCAGCATAAGAAGGCACAAAACACTTATATCATCTGTATGAGTATTTATCAACAACAAATACTCGATGGAGTACCAGCATAAGAACGCACAAAACACTTATATCATCTGTGTTGCGACTTTTAAATGCCTGTGTTATTATTCAAAGACCCTCGGTAAGACTCCTTTTGAGCTTGTCTGCTTTTTCTGCATCCTCTCTCGTGTGTTTTGTTGAAGTGCACAGCAGAGCTGATTACTGCACACCCACAGGAAGAAGCGAGTCATTAAAGAGAGGAATCTTTGAGTAGTTTCAGGGAAGCGTCACAGACTGAGGAAATTATTTCTGAAAGGTAGCACTAGAGGATGATGCAAAGACCAAGCAGATCTGTGTTTTTCTGTAGACCTCTGATTTTAGGTTGTGTTGCTATACACTGTAAATCTGTTGTATGTTGCAGATTTAAAGGCGTTTTCACACCTGTAGTTCGTTTGTCTGGTCCGAATCAGTTTCCCCATTGGTTTGGTTTCTTTTCACACAGAAAAATCCAAGCAAACCAAAAATGCAAACCTAGTCTGGCTGGGTACGTAAGCAGTGTCGGCATGAAGCCTTATACTTCCACCAGGAGGAGGAAGTCCCTCCGTCCTTCTGTGTGGTTCTCAAAGTCCCTTCGCTGCAGTCGGGGCATAGCGCCGCACAAGATGATTGTGATTGGTTTAAAGAAATATAAACAGGCCAGGGAGTTGTTTGCACTATACCAGAGTGAAAGACATTCAATCCAGGCCTACACCCCAGCGCAGACACAGTGCTGTGGCGATAGGTCTGTCTACGCGAGACTACTACAACCACACGAGAATGTTCACTCGGCGTGAGCAAGAAAGTAAATTGTCTTGCACTTGTCTGTCTCCACAAAGCTGATGTCCGGTCTCCTCACGCTGTCCATGGCAGACAGCGGTACCGCTGCTGTATTCATGACATATTTATAGTCTGATAAAAAAGTAAATTCATCCCGAGCCCCCTGTTACAGGAGCTGTTTAGCTCAAACTTGCGGAGTACAGCTGGTAGTCGGGTCAGATTGAGGTCGGATCACGTTCTCACCACAAACGAACCGTACCAGAGTTCGTTTGGAACCGCACCGAGACCACCACCTCAGGAGGTCTCGGTCCAGGTGTTTTGGTCCGCACCCGAGTGCAATCGCTGTGTTCACACCTGCCCAAGTGAACCGCACCAAGAGGGGAAACGAACGAGGGTTTGTTTCAGCCTGACTCAACACGGCAGGTGTGAAAGCACTAGTCAGTCAAATGAGGATTTGAGAGGTTTCTGGGGGGAAATTGCAGATAATTTGTGGTGATTCACGAGCCTGTGACACAGATTGCAGTCACAAAAAAAGTAGCATTTTCTTTAAGTGCTGCAGGCCCGGTGTCTTCCAATTGTGCGCTTCACTAGCCAGATTTATAACCAGGAGAGCAGTCATGTGTTTGACAGTGTGGAAAGTGACATGTTTTCTTTCATATCACATACCTCTTTGCAGTCAACACTCAGACGAACGCGTTGCACCAACAGGGACTGGGATTTTTGTTTTTATAGTGCATCAAAAAGTTTGAAGGTCTGGGTGGTAGATGGCTGCCCATACAAAGTGTTTGACTTTGACATCAAAGACCAGTTTTCATGCCCCATCTTTCACTAATTGTCAACGGTTGTTTTCCCTCAAGGCTTTTAAAACATATGTTGGTTGCAGCAATTACCGCAGGGTTGTGCGGCGGTCAAAAAGAAAGAAAGAAAGAAAGAAAAAGCTGGAGGGACTGTGCTTTGTGCTGGAACTTGTTGCAGGAAACAGTCAGCTGTTACACAAACCCCTGGGCAGTTGGGGGTAAGTGCTTGTGTTATTTTCTTTTGTACCAAAGGTGTTTTCGGCCCCCGTCCCATGGCAGCGATAAAAGTCTGATTGCCGGTTATGTGATTGGCCACTGCAGTGTAACGTCGGGTTGCATTTCTCCAAAAGTTAAATCTGTTTCAATTTTTCGCCGCAGGCCGCTGCCTAAACTCTCTACCCACATTCAAATGAAGGAGAGGACTGGTGTTTTTTGCTGCACTTACGCTGTACAAATATGTAACTCTGAGCTGAAAGCTGGTTTCACAGGTCCCTCTTAAAAGCAGTAAAGTGATGTGACCTCCATCAACCTGTTTGTCAAACCAAACTACCAAAGCCTGACAGACAAGATTGTGCAACACCACGCACGATCTGCAGTTCTGTTTGATCCACCATGTATCAGCATTCCAGATCAGAAAGTGCTCCATTGTTTTAAGTGTTTGGGAAGAAACTGAATTGACTTGGAACGATTTTCTCCCATCACTTCACTCTCTGTGGCTCTCTGTCTTAAAGGTCGCTATCTCAATTACTGATTGATTTCTCGAGTTGTCTTCTCAAACAATGCCTTGAATGAGAATTGTTTTAAGGAGTGTCTTCTGCTGTGCAATTATTGGATTTCAAATGATGAAACAAGAGAAAATTTGCAGCGACAAAACCTTGTTAGTGGGGATGATGATCATCATCATGCTACACCCACATACACCCACACATGTTGTGACTCATGTTCCTGAGCCCTATCATCACGACATCAACTGCTTCATTCTATTTTCGTAAATTAATGGAAAGGTCTCCTATGATAGGTCTCCTATATTTAGTGGTAACTACTGTTTCCCAGGTTACATTTTTGCTTTATTTTAGCTTTACTTTATTTTAGTTCGACCCAAAGCTTGCCGTGTGTTTTTTTATACCATACAGTGAGAGTGGGGAGGGGCAGATTCAGTGGCAAAGAAATATTTCCAGGAGAACGGATACAAAAGGTTTTGGATAGTCAAAGGACATGCTGTTGCACCCAGACTTGCCAAACATGCAGTAACGAGGGTTATTCTCCCATTCCACGCTACATACCTGTTTGAGACAGACTTCAGCGCCCTTCTAACAATGAAAACAAAATCACACCTGACATTCCATACCCAAGGCACGGTTTTATAAATCTGACAAAAATAATGTGTATGCATATTTCTGTCTTTGCATGTACAGACGGTATAAGTCGTGAATCTACAGTTTTATGCTTCTGGTCCCTGGCGTGTTTGACGTGTCATCTCTTCAAAGACCATATTCAGCTTATTAGATGCTCCTATACGAGAAAGTGACTGGGTGGGTCACCATTATAGCAGTCTGTGTATGTGTGCTCCTCCTTCTTTGTTGTGTTACTCAGGTAGTTTGGCTGAATGGGTGAAGTGGTGCTTTTGTTTTATTTCTGGAGCGACCTTCTGCCTTTGAAGTAATGGGGGGATAAAATGTGTGCGTGTGTGTGTGTGTGTGTGTGTGTGTGTGTGTGTGTGTGTGTGTGTGTGTGTAAAATAGATCCCCTTCAGGCTGACGTGTCGGGTTCTGTTTTCAATAATGACCAGTGCATCCTACATTATCCTGCATATTACACAGCTATTTACTCAAGAAATCAATCATTTGACATAAAATATTGATTTAAAAATGACAGCAATGCTTCAAAAAAGAAAGAAAAGAAAAGTAGTCCGTTGGGTTGGAAGCGTGTCCTCTCCTCGGCACAGTTGCGCAATGAGCGCAGCTGAATGAGGTTTAATGGCCTGTGCCTGGTCCGTAACCTCGCTGTTGACATTTTCGTTTGCATGACCCAGTCTTTAAACTCTCCCAGAGTCCATCCCATGC
>JAOVVB010090044.1:0-13374 GCA_028570985.1 Heterobranchus longifilis
CTCTGCTTTATTCTGCATCGTTTAATTACTCTAGCAACCCAAGAAATCAAAAGCTGAGAGAGAGAGAGAGAGAGAGAGAGAGTCGCCTCACCCTCATAATAGATTTTAAAGCCGTGGGCGCTGACAGCGAAGTCGCTGGTGAGACGCAGGGAGAAAACAGAGCCTGTGCTTGTGACTGGAGCAGGCACCTGGAATCCTGTTAACCTGAGGAAATGAAAACAGAGAGAGAGAGAGAAAGAGAAAGAGAGAGATTAGATATTCAAAAAAAAAAAAAATCCTTGGCTTCATGTTTCCTTGTTTATTCCTCAGTCATGGCTGCAGTTTACACATCACCACGCACCAAATGCAAAGAATCAATTTTCAGCCTCAAATGCTGACTCGCTCTTGCACCTCATCTCTGAATGTTTGATTTCAGCTCAAAAAGAAAAAAAAAAGTAAAAATCAAACGTCTTGTGTAATGTGCGATAATCCGTGACTTTATCGAATTCCAGACAAGGACGCTTCGAGCTAAATATCAATGTGCATAAATTCACGCTCCGCAACACGGACGCCCGTCTGTACTGTTTAAAAAAAAAATAAAAATTAAATAGAATCATAAACACTTTATCTTTCATATTACTGTTGACTAACAGCGCAGTTAGAGATCAGAGCATCTCTGTGACGGAGTGATGTTTAAAGAACGATTCCATGATTCTGTTTCACGTGTCGGAAAACAACCTTTAATAGTTAATGTGATCAATTTGCAGTGTAGCCAAAGGTTTCATGATTGTATAATACATTATACATAATACATAATAGGGAATGCATAAATGATTTTGGGGTGTGCTGTTATGGAAAAATAATCACCAAGAGGATGGGTATCTGGATAGATGGATACTTTTACCTCCACAGTGTGGATTTACCTGAAACAGGCTCTATTTCTGTTAAAGTTAAGCCCCCTTTTTTTTTACCTACACAATTTTCACTGTTATTTCAAAACAGTGGCTTGCCATTGGCTCTGACACACTCTTACACTTGAGGCACCATCAGCCATAGTGTTACTACAAAGTGCTCAAGCAAAGGTAAGGTGAAATACGATGGCTCTATTGTAAAGGCGTGAAAAAGGCTACAGATAACGATAATTATTTACGAATAATGAAACCGTGTGATAGCAAGGATGTATGAATCCTTACAGAGAGACCTGTGATAACAGATTATCATTAGCATTATCAATTATATATGAGAAAACTGGTAGCAGGATCATGGGCAACCCAGCGCGTCTGGTCCGATAGCACAGGAAAGCCAATGCAGCACAACTCACATAAAAAAGTCAATGCAGGTCATGATGGAAAAACACCAGAACAGGGCAAAACAGCTCGGAATTCACGGGACCCAGCAGGCCAAGAGACGAGGGCCACTGGCCCAACCTCCAAACTCCCCAGATCCCAATCCAATCAAGCACCCGTGGGATGTGACGGACAAAAAGTCTGATCCACAGAGGACTCATCTTATAACCTACAGCACCCAAAGGATCTGCTGCCAACGTCCTGGTGCCAGACACCAAATCATCCCCCAAGAGGTATTGTGGAGTCATGCCCCGAAGGCCCAGGGCCACTGTGGTGGCACAAGGGGAAGCTACACAATACTGGGCGTAATGTTTTACGTTGTAATTTTATAGCTGATCAGTGTACAGTATGTTATTTGAAATTCTCTGACTTAAAGTCTTTTCAGTATTCTTGCATATGCTACTGATTTGATCACAGTTATTGTTTGACTATGGATGGCAACATGTGATCTTGGACATTATTGGACATGTAGCAGATAAACAGGGTTATAAAAGCCATAGTTTTCAGTTTAGTTTTTTTTATTGTCCGAAAAATTAATAGCCCATGCCAGCAATGCCAATATCACGCTAAGGCACGATCTCGCTCTATGACTATGCGCGAATTGTGACTTGGTAGCAATCCTTAGCTAAAAATTGTCATAAAACTATTAGAGATTTTACTATTACTACCAATAGTAAGTGCTATTGTTCTATATGAAAATCAACGCATTTAAACATGCGCATTACAATAATACAGTATAATACACAGCCGCACCATGGTGCCGAACTACCGCCCGAGCTGCTATATACTGCAGGATATTAATCATCAACTTTTGTCCAATCTTTAAAACTCCCACGTAAAATATCTGTATTTCTAAATCTGTTTATATATAGGTATTGGATTTTCACACAATATGATCCCAGCTCGATCCATCTGACCTCATCTTAGCATTTTAATGGAGCAAAAAAATTGTTTCCTCCATTCAGATGCAAAACGAGATTAAACGTTATTAACTAAATGGTGATGTAAGTAGGAAAATAAACTATTAAGACGTGAGAAGATGCACTGTGGGATCCATTAGCAACACAAAGTGAGAGGCGGTGAGGGAATGCAGTCCACAAGGGGAGCAGGCATTCTCTGGAAAGGCAGAAACACTGAACACACACTGATACACACATTAACACCAAAAAACACAAATTACAGGTGAAATTAAAGTTAGAAAAATAGCTTTATGGTTTAAAATGCATGTTTGGGTTCACATGAGGCTTTGTTCAGTCATTTTCTAAAAAAACGCTATCATTCTCAGGTTGAAATTAGCATTAGTTTACCAGTGAGAAAAAAAAAAGTACATTTTTAGTAATAATTCAGGTTTCTAAGTGCACTTTAAACTGATGTGATGACCCTCCTTGCTAATGCTAACGCCAGTTAACATGCAAATTCTTACTTGTTTGTGCATTAGTGAAAAGGACACCAGTGGATGGTTATTATTAGTTAGTTGGTCCTACGCATTTTTTGCACCTGTAAGAATTTCTGGCCAGAAATCATTTCCAGAAACACACAAAACATGCAGACGCTTCTAACCACGATAAGCATATGATGACTTAAGTCCCGCCTTCCTGTTCATCTATTGTCTTTCTTGTCAGGATCTAACCAATCATACTGTAGTTGAGACCAACGTCTGACAACCAATCATAACACACAGTCCAGTCCCTGTGTGTTCCTGTGTAACTGTACTTTTAAACTTTGAAAGTTTGAAATCGGTGCTAAAAAGTGTCTCCCCTAGGTGAAAAAGTGAATTTTCAGATAGGATCATATAACATTTATCAATAACTTTTATGTCTGTAGTGTCCGGAACTTTTTTGAATTCAAATCTTTCAATGATTTTAACGGTCATTCAGATGAAACTTGGCCGATTTCACATGAATAGACATAAACCTAAAAAAGTCTACTATTCTAAAATGTTAAAGTTTTAAGATATTGCAACATTAATTTGACAAATGGTTACGGACACTACAGAATGTTTTGCTTTTTAAGCTTTTACCAAAAACTTTTTACCAAATTTTTTACAGGTCATATGCTTCTAGAATCTTATACCAATTTTAGTATCAATACTCAAAAAGAAATATGAATAAGTTGCATTTCAAATGATTATACAGTAGTTTGAATACAGTGAGACAGTATAACGGTAAAAAAAAAGCCATTTTTGGGACAAAATCATCTCTCCAAAACGGCTGAAGGAAGCAACTTAAAATTTATTGGCACACACATTTTCTGTATTATATGTGTAAAGTTAAAAGAATTAATCAGCACCAATACCGTGTTTTTTTGGCCATGTACACTGTTTTGCTGATACTTCAGATCATTATTACTGATGCACATGAGCATTAGCAATATTCAATGTACTGTAGTAGCTGCATTTTAGGTGTGGCGGGTACGATTTATTATGACATTAGAGAACTGAACCTGGCAAATTTGACACATTTTGCTTTATGCACCTTTAAATGCATTCTGCACATCCTCCTAACTATCTTACATCCCACATCACTGTTTCCAACGTTTACATTTATTCACATAATTAAAAATGAAATGTCATAGTTTTCCTTTTTTATCCATGTAGCATTACACTTAATGTCAAGGAACGTCACTTCCTGTCCTCACACAGACTCGGTATGACTCGGGGAGGTACGTAAATGAGGCCGAGCCGCTGACGACTTAATGACTTCCTGTTCAATACGAGTGTAACATAAAATATCCTCAGCATCTCGGGGAGAGAAAAATAGTGCTGATGCTCTCATGGCCATTTCTTCCATTTTATTTCATTCGTTGCAAGAACTCGGCTGCTGCTCAGGGTCACACTGAAGGTCACATCAATCAACAACGGAGCTAACCGGAGTCCCATGTGTGCAGGGTTCCAAAATAAAATGAAAAAATGAAAAAATAAAAAAATAAAGAATTTAATGACATCAACAAAAATCTTTGTGATATGTGTATGTGTGAGTGTGTGTGTGTGTGTGTGTGTGTGTGTGTGTGTGTGTGTGTGTGATGCTGTAGTATAGTACAATTAAATCCCGTTAATAGCAATTGTTCATCATCAGTTATCAATTTCACATGAAAGCATTTTCTTCTTTTCATCTTTTATGTTTACTCATACAGAATTTCATATTTCTTGCTTCATTAGTTTAATTTATTCATGCATTTGTTTGTTTGTAAGATACAATTATTACTATAGTAATTCCATGATTATTCTATAATTATTTACTCAGAAAATGTGCCTTTGAGCATTACCAAAATAAATAAATAAAATAAAATAAAATCACACACACACACACACACACACACACACACACACACACACACACACACACACACACACACAATGAGTTTTTTCATTTATTTATGTTTATTTACTTTATTTAGGACACAGACCTTGAAAACCTTATTTGTTTATATTTATAGAACATTTTATATTTCTATTAAAACTTAATTCATTTTAGTTGATTTTGAATGGATATTTATTTATTTTTGATTTATATTATTTATTTTCGAGATTTACTCACACACTACGGGCAATTAAAAAAAAAACACTTAACCTACACTGAACTGTGGGAGGAAACCGGAGAACCCGGATGAAACCCAACAAGCACACATGCATGCACACAGACCCCGAGGTGGGAATCAAACCTGGAACCTGGAGGTGTGAGGCCACAGTGCTAACCGCTACGCCTATATTAATACACTCTCCTGCCCTACTGAACTGTATTATTATATGTTTGATGGTAATTATCCCTTTTTTGCAGTTATTTTATTATTGTCCTTATAATTATTTCTTCTTATTATTATTATAATAATTATTTTTTACTGTATAACAATGTTGGTTCTCTATTTTCCGCATCTATAAAACATTTTTATACACCGACTCCTTTTTAAAATAAACACCACATTCAGTATCGACTAGGAGTTGACTAGATTTTTTTCTTCTCTAAAAGATAAAACAAAGACTTTTTTCTTTCCTTTTCAAAATAAACACATCATTTATTTTGCGAGCTCCTGTTCATCTTTGAACAACATTCGTTTCAACTCAGACTTGAAACTTTGATTCCTCTGTCAGAATCCTTCCAGTTGGAGCTTCCCGGGCTGACATGATGAACCTGAGCCAATTAATGAGACACGCCTGCAGAGCTTTGACCCAGATTTGTCCTGTAATTAGTGTGTTATTGTTCTGACAGGTTTGAGAATCAGAGTCTCTCTCACACAAAACACTGAAATGATGAGCTCCGTTCTAAATCATCGATGACTCTATCCGATTGTCGGTTTTTCCTTCGGCTCCTATTAAAGCTCTCCTTTAGCTTCGGCGGTATGAAGCTGTCAGAACTTTCCAATTAGGTTACAAGTCTTTACCCAAAGTCATTCCGCAGACGGCTAATCCGTTTCGCGCTCGGCGTTATTAAAGAAGGTGCGGCGAGAAGTATTGAAATAGCTGGAAATCATTATCATTGCTGGCAGGGACATGAAGATTTCTGGCATCTTCTCGACTCTGCGTTCCTGCTCCATAGTTTTTACAGCGAGACGGAATTAGGGTTATATAGACCGATGTTTTAGGAGGTTCAGAGGAAGCTTCTGGATTGGCTTTCGGTCAAGTCAATATGATGCTGCGATCGGTGATGTGTGAATGTACTGTACAGTATCTCTTCCTCAACAAACAGCTAAGACACTCTAAGCCTGGATTCGCTCAAAAAGTGAGCTGATAAAATCTTTTTGTTCACATGACACAGTTCATGCAGTGCAAGAACCAAAAATCAAACTGTAACTGATGGATGGACCTTCTTCTGTTTTGCCTAATCAATATGATTCATCCATTATCTATACCACCAGGTGCAGGATGAGGGGAGGCCGAATCATATCCCAGTGTAGGCAGGGTGATGCCAACCCAACACCAGGCATACTCACACACCTGATCACTTCAGTCGACCTACACTGCATTTCCTTGACTCTATGAGAAATCATAGTGACTGCAACACACAAACTGGAGGCAACACCCGAACCAGCAACACCGGAGGTGCGAAGTGGCAGCGCTAGCCGCTAAGCCTCCGTGCTGCCATATTATTTATATTATATCCTGTTATATTGGAATATTAAATTAATTTCATGTAGCCATTCGCAGGCGGCATGGTGGTGTAGTGGTTAGCAGTGTCACCTTGCACCTCCAGGGTCCGGGCTCGATTCCCGTCTTTGTGTGCATGGAGTTTGCATGTTCTCCTGATGCTTGGTGGGTTTCCTCTGGGTACTCCGGTTTCCTCCCAAAGTCAAAAGACATGCTTAGGCTAATTGGTGTTTTCAAATTGCCTGTTGTGTGTGGATGAGTATGTGAGTAAGTGGATGTGTGTCCTGTGATGGATTGGCACCCTGTCCAGGGTGTACCCCACCTCGTGCCCTAAGCCTCCTGGGATAGGCTCCAGGCCTCCCTGAATAAAGGATAAAGCGGTATAGGCGATGAGCGAGTGAGTGAGTAACCATCCGGTTTCATGGTGTTTTTAGTGCTATATAAGTGTTTGTGTATGTGGTGCAGTTCAGATCAGATGCTCAGGTTTAAGCAATAAATTGGATTTATTTTACTAGAGGTGGGAGATACGAGGGGGCCCAAACAATTTCAAGATTAGGTCTGTTTACAAGCTCTCTTATCTCTCTATATGTATAAGACACTTAGAGTAGTAGAATATGCTACTGACGGTCTGGCCCCTGGGGATGAATTCTCAATGCACAATGCCACAAATGTCAAAAAAGATGATGAGTATTTATTCGGTTGAGCTGCAGACCTGCCTCGCTTGGAGATAATGGGCTCTTCCACTGTGGAGAGGTCATACCCGTACACCCAAGTTTCTTCACCGGTAATGATCCTCGACATGAAGGATGGGTCATCCACGGCACGCTGACAGAGTTTTTGGCAGACTTCGATGCGATGCTCTTTCTGCTCCTGGGTTAGCAGGCAACTTGGCAGGAACACGACACATGTTCAAATCTCACGTGAGGATTGCCTGTTGGATTGTCACACCAACAATGGCAGCAATAGTGTGGATTGTTCCCCGATGATCATCATGTACAAGCTGTCGAATGGTTCCTCATTTTTGGGGGTTGAGCATGTCGAAGGTCTTCCTGTCCCCTCTCATCGTCTTCAACTTAGGTATGCTGAAGAGTATCTCTAAACACACAACAGTTCGAGCCTTGAAGCAGATGTTCTACAGCAGCAGAGGACCACACCAGGTGCTGCTCCTGTCAGTTAAGAACAGGAAACTGAGGCTACAATTTGCATGGGCTCACCAAAATTGGACAACAGAAGATTGGGAAAATGTTGCCCTGTCTGATGAGTCTCGAGTTCTGCTGACACATTCAAAATTTGGCGTAGACAAATCATGAAATCATAAATCCATCCTGCCTACATCACAGTAGACTCCACCCTGTGTGCGAAACTTTCAAGTAAAATCAAAAGTCCATAGCTACAGTATGCTCGATGTCTGATTACTGTACGAAATCCTCATGTAACTCAACTCTCAGTGCACTCTAGTAATCTTGGTTTCGAAAAAAAAATGTTCCAGCATTCAGAGACATTTCTGGGACACGCCATAGAGTAAGTTACTTGCCAGACGGTAATGCAATATATTCTTACCAAGTCTCTTTCTTAACTGCTTTCTGAAGCTGAATTCCAGATGCAGTGCACATCTGGAGCGATAGACTACATCGGCAAGAAAAAAAAAATTAAATAAATACAAATGAAAACTGTTATATAGCGAATGATTTGGGGCTTAGCTACGAAAGCATCATGAATATCCACAGAACATGCACGCCGACACTCGTACACACACTCCTTTCACTGGGCCTAATCTCGCAGCTGCACATTTCCTCCATCCATGATAAGACGCTTCATCTGCTCGCGCCTTCTAGCCGTCATGAGCTACCTCAGCACTCTAGCACACGATGGGGCTGGAATTATGGACAAGGGTTTGCGGGTTTGTGAGAATTAAATGCTTCTTTTGTCACAAAGTTATGGGTCATTCAACAATTGTGATGGTTTTTAAAAATTATTTGCAATGCTATTTTTTTAATTGGTTGCCAGATAAGGGGTTGAAGATTGATAGATTTATTTTTTTTTATTATTATTAGCAAATTATTAGCAAATGCACAAAATGTGGTATTCTAGCATTCATGTTATTGTCATGACTGACTTCATGGACTTGAATAATAATAATAATGTAGTAATATATGTTAAAAATGAGCTCGTCAGTCAATATTATTATAAATAAGGATTAAATAAAAATCTTGAATTGAGTCACGGCTAGGTCATTTACAAAATTGTGGTTTGGGGATGTCTTACTGTGGCTCATGACTTCATGTTCATCCATGACTACACCATATGTTTCTGTATACTTATTTGTGGTCATCCATGGCTTTCCGTAAGTAAAGAGCTACAGCGTTATCAATAATGCCAATAAAGGAGGCTTCAGACTTCGAACTGTGTATTTAAGTTTTTGGATATGTCATGTAGAACAAAAGTTATCGTTACATTTATAACATGTAAATTTGATCACTAGCAGAATATGGGATCTTTCTAAATGAGCATATTATTATTATTATTATTATTTGATATATTATTGATTATTTGAACATGTGATCATGTGTATCTGTATTATTTCTTTGTCCATTTTTCAAATTTTTTGCTTAGTCATGTTTGTATAGTCGGTTAAAATTAACTAAAATTCAGTTAATCATTTTGCCTATTTTGTGCTGAAAAAACAAATATGTCACTTTATACAGTACAATCCTGAGCCTTATATATGTTTATTAAAAAAAAATAATACCACCTACATGGGGCTATGACAGTATAGTAGCTTAGTTTATGACAAGCTAGAGCAGTGTGCCATGAATCGCTCCTGTAACCACCGTAGTGACACTTTGTTACCTGATGGCAAAACCCCAGGACTGTAATAAACGGTCAGTCAGTAATCCTAGATCTCTGCATGGCAATCTGTAGACCTTCATAGAGCGTCTGGGAGATATTCATAAGTATTTGTCGTTAGCCGAGGTCTTTGCCATGCCTTCATGTAGCGCTGCTGTGTTTCACCTTAGATGTTGAGAGCTACGCCTAACCTAATGACGTCAGAGCGTTTCAGAGCCAAAGCAATTTAAAATATTGAAAACCCAAAACTGGGAATAAGGTTTTCCAGGGAAATTATTTTATTAAATCTAAATCAATATCGCAATCAATCCATGGCAGTTCTGAAGGAGTTTTAATTATATTTGTATAATTTAGCTATTTGTTCAAACCACAAATCAAGTCTTTTGACGTTGTAAGCTTTCACATATTTACTTGATTGTAAAGACGCTCTTGAGGGTTAAACATATACCATACCAGTCAAAAGTTCGGACACAAGTTTGGATTTATTTTCTATATTCAAGAACAAAACTATGAAAGAACACATCAACATCAGTCGGTTGTTCTTTTAAGACATGAAGGTCAGCTGTTCTGGAACAGTTCTCGCAAGAACAGTATTTGCAAAACCCATCACGCACCATGAAACTGTCTCTCATGAAGACCTTCCCAGGAAAGCAAGACCAAAACTTACCTCTGCTGCAGAGAAGTTCATTTAGAGTCACCAGCCTCAAAAATCACCAATTAATAAACAGCACTCTAGTTTAGAGCCGTTATGAAGACTTTACAGAGCATACATAGAACATCTTGAGAGGGCAGGCGTAACTTAGTGGTTAAGATATTGGACTACTGGTCAGAAGGTGTCAGAGTCAAACCCCAGCACCACCGCCAACTTGCCGCTGGTGGGCCCTTGAGCAAGGCCCTTGACCCTCAACTGCTCAGATGTGTAACGAGATAAAAATAGAAATTTCTCTGGGTAAGGTTGTCTGCCAAACGCTGTAAATGTAGATATCAACTGTTCAAAAAAGATTATTGCATTTTTTGAATGGCTACAGCGTTGTTTAACAATGTAGAAAGAAATCAAAATCAGGAAATGATCATATTTTTTTCACAGTTAAGGTTCAGGCTGGTGGGTCACCCCTACAATTGGGGTGAATACAAGGACAGTGGAACCTCGGATTGCAAGTAACTCGGTTTGTGAGTGACACGTGTGTGCGCATAAAACATCTTTTATTTTGTGTTTGTATGCGTGTGTGTATAGTGCGCGTGTACTGTTTATTATAACACACGTGTGCGCACGTGTAAAGTTAAACAGAAGTCTTGTTAGAGAGGTCAAAGATCCATTTTCTCTCTTTTTGTATCAGCCTGCACTTTGTCTGCATGCACCCCTTCACACACACACACACACACACACACACACACACACACTTCCTCCCCTCCTCCCCTCGCCTACACACACACATACACACACACACACACACACACTCTCTCTCTCTCTCTAATGGAAACACTGCTCTGTCGCGATCCTTTCAAAGGGTAAAGTGCAGGTTACTTTATATTATTTTTATTTTACAGCAGTGATTCCGTTAGTATGCGCTCATGCGAGTGTCATTAGCGATGATCCTTGTTAATTTTTCTGATAAAACAGTCTTTCCGTTAATGTTAAGTTAAGTTCAGCCTTTATTCGTCACACATACATTACTGCACAGTGAAATTCTTTATTCTTCACATATTCCAGATTCTTATTAGTAGGCAGGTGTCAGAGCACAGGGTCAGCCATTTTACGGCACCCCTGGAGCAGACAGGGTTACGGGCCTTGCTCAAGGGCCCAACAGCAGCAACCTGGCGGAGCTGGTGCTCGAACCGCCGATCTTCCGATCCGTAACTCAGAGCTTACTTCCTTTAAAACTTTATTGCACAAGAACAAACCTTATACAAGTATTCACAAATATATCCGATGTTATTTGTGTGAGTGTTTTAGCAAAGCCAATACTGAAAACTGAACACCTACATTAGTGATAGATGAGGGGCAGTAGTGGCTCAAGCGGTTGAGGTGCTGGGTTGCTGATGAGATGGGGTTCCAGGCCTGGCAAACATGCCTATATAATACTCAACCATTGAGATGCAGGGCATACACAGTGCCCAAGCCTGGAGAAATGGGTGGGTTTTGTAAGTATGGATATTGAATGATTTGATGTGTGGCAAGCCCAAGAAAGGGAAAAAGCCCATGAAAAAAAATGATTCATGAAATTCACAAAATGCTATACCCTCTAATTAACCTCAAGTTTAAAGTAAGACATTAACAATTTCACAATGATTTAAGTAAATACATATTTTAGCTATCCTTCACACTAAAAGGAAATCCATGTGTTTATTGCTCAGTGCTGTACAGACGCTGTCCAAAAGATCAGTGTTCATTTAATAATAAATAGAAGCTAAGCAGTAAAAGGGCTGTCTAAAAACAGCAGTGAAGCAACTGGAAACTCTTACAGCCAGCTGAGCTGTAGATCATAATTTAATGGAGGCCCCATATAGTCTAGACTCATCTCTACATTATATACCATATAGAGCAGGGGAATCTTTAAACATGAGATGTAAATGCTCTCATTCTGTTGTACAGTAATAAGAGCTCGTGTATTTCAGGCTCTAAGCTGGGAGACACTATGGAGCAGTGTGGGAGACATGGAACTGAGAAGACGGGGATGTCCTCAAAGACCTGTGCTATCCATGTTCAGGTTTCAGAGTGTCCCTGTCTTTCACATGTATGTTATTAATATGTTTCCTTGCAGTTATCTAGATGGCACAGATCTTTTTTTTAAAAAAAATGGCAGATCAGTTATCATTGAAAAGAATCAAATATCAGAGCTTGTAACCAATGGCAAAGATTGGACTTGAATTTGGGGGTGAAAATGAATATTTACATATAAAAATAAATGTTCACATATAAACACATTGGATCGATTTTGGTTTCATTATATGTATACGTTCTACCATCAGTTCTTGAGGTTAAGAACTTGAGCAAAGGTGTCTGTTCCCTGCCAGTTCTCTGTATCCTGGCTAGTCCATGCCCACTGCTGAAAGCTCTTTCAACGGTCACACGAGCATCAAATGTGGACCACAGCTCAATGGAAAAAGGTAGCGTGATCCACTGAATTATGATTTCTTTTACATTGTGTAAATGGCTAGTTGCTGGTGAATCACATTTAGGGAAATATTGCACCAGGATGCACTGTGGGAAGGTGGCAACTCTGCAGCGGCAGTGTAATGGTCTGGGTCTTACTTGACACCCTACTTAAGCATTGGCATGGCAAGAAGATGCTTAACAACACTTGAAGAACCAAGAAATCAGCTTTAAACTTACAGTATGTTAATGTTCTGTTATCCATCTAATGTTATGTTTTGTTATCTGTCTTATCAGTTTTTTTCCATTCATGGCTATTGTCTTCCCAGTCAGTACCAAAATAACTCATGGAAGAGTATAAACAGAAGCGTTTGGATATCCGCAAAAACATTTAGACCATTATTAAAAGTAAGGTGAACAAAGAGAATCTTTATTGGTGATGAGAAATGGATTCATCACTACGAGCCTGAGAGTAAACGGCAGAGTATGAAACGGAAACATCGGGTTTTATTCGCCAAGTATGTTGAGACACACAAGGAATTTGGTTCAGACTGTTTATAGCTCTCAGAGTACAGACAAACACTGCACAAAAAAAAAAAAACATTTGTACACAGTAATTACACAACATTTTGCTTGTGATTAAATAAGATTAAGGCAGGAGGATCCTGAGTATGTGCAGTATAGTTTACATAAAGGAATGGTAAAGTAGGGCAAGTAGCCCTGTGTGCATCATATGTACTATACTAGGTAGTGCAAAAAACAAAGTAGTATAGTAGTAGTGAAGTAATGTGCATGTAGGGAGTTTGATGGAGGCATGGTGGTGCTTTTACACTATGTATATACAGTATGAAACTGGATGTTCGATTTGTGCAAATAATAATTATTTAAAGAGTAAGACGGTTGTGCAAATAATGATTTAAAGACGGTTGTAAAATCCAGTTCAACTGTTTATGAGGGTGATTGCTTGCGGAAAGAAACTGTTCCTGTGTCTGGCAGTTTTGGTGCAGATTTCTGTATCGCCTGCCAGA
>JAOVVB010090089.1:0-13372 GCA_028570985.1 Heterobranchus longifilis
CTGCCACCGCTACAGGGAGCTAATTTAGTACAAGCTCCTGTGGATCATATTAGAGGGTAGGAACAAACGATCTACAGTATGTGGTCGTATGGTTTGGAGGACTTGTTGATATAATGAGGTCTCACCTTGACTTCATGACAGACTTTGTAGTTCTCTACAAATTTGAGTCGGCCTACACACTATCCACAGGAAGTGACCTGATTGCTGCACAGCAGTTAAGACAAGACTGGGATTATGTCTCTGCCACCACTGTATTATTTCTTTCTTTCTTAAGAATTAAATTGGTATTTAAAGCATAAAAAATAATGGTTAGCTGCTACTCCAGCACCCCCCAAAATTTTGCACATGATAATATCACAAACATGATACTACTTAGTAAGTGAAATGTTTGAAACATTTTCTCTGTAGAGACATCTCTCCAGTCTCTTTGTTAGGCTTTGTTAGGGTCTTTATTGTGCAATACTGTATGAGGAAGGTGCTTAATTGTCCCATTTAGAAAGCTTGACCTTGCTGGAATCTAATTAATTAGTGTGGTATGAAGGTTAATTAGTAACGAAGGATGTCCATGCATCATAAAGCCCCTTGTCTTAACCCACTCTGGCAGTCGGGCAGAAAAACAGTCATCAGTCATCCCCTTGGTGAGAAAAATCTGAAGTGATAACTCACACATTTACATCCGAGTTCATTTCTGTCCAGCTCTTGTTCATTGACCCCTTCTGCCATGAAAGGCAAAAGGAGCTACCAGGTGGGATTCTGTATTTGAATAATCAATGAGTTAATGGGATGTCCCATTGTATTTGATGGATGAGGTTTGTGATGCAGAAGGTTAAAGTTGCAGCCCATCCTCACTGCATAAAGCAACACACTGTACAGAATGTAGCCGTAAGATGTTTTTTTACATTTCTGCATCATTAGGAGAAACTGTAATTTGGGCTAACACTGTATTTATTGGAAATGTTGGGAAGAAAATGGGGCCAGTAAGACTCTGAACATTGATTCATTTGGGAATCTTACCTGATCCAGTACTTTAAAAAAAAAAAGGTTACTTTTCGGAAATACGCTTAATTACTTTACTGATGTACTAATAAAGGCCCTTTTACACATGCACTGCAACCCTGAATTTATCTAGACATTACCTGGAGGAAGTGTATGTGAGACCGGACAGTACAAAGATTGAGCCCATGTGAGAACAGAGCCGGTCATTGTCCGGAGAATTCACAGCGAGCGAGTGGGCGTGTTGATGATATGTTTATCATGTGGCGTGTACAAAACTGGAAGAAAACAAACAGGTGAAGAAGAAGGGTAATTTACACAAAGACACAAATAAAAATGTCTAACCGGAGAGACGATGAGATTCAGGAGCTTCTGTCTGTAAGGGCGAACGCCAAAAATCGTCAGACAAATTTAAGGTAAGACAATGCCTGGACCGTATTCTCCGGACACAGTCTGGAGTTCATATGAGCAAAAAGCTTAAATGAGCTTTAGAGCTGGTGGTTGCTGGATTTTGTTTCATTTGGATATATTCTTTTAAGTAATTTTTTTTGGCTATGTAGTAATTGGACTATTGCTTTTGTTGAGTTCTGTATTTATCCCGTGTTCAAACCGGGTAGAGGCTGTAAGCAAGGAGGCTTACCAGCAGCATCATACCAATCTAAGTCCTGATTGCTTTATTAGGCGGAGCTAGCGGAGTAATGGAAATCAGCTGGGGATCTTTTTAATATTCATAACCCCGACCAGCCAGTGTGACATCACAAGCCTTTCTTGTTATTTCTGTACGTCATGATGTGTAAATAAGCTTGTGAAATGAAAAGGTTATTATGACAAAAGCGGAGAATTCATGGCTAGCCCATGGCTTTTAAATCATAAGTGAACTTCATGGGTGGTGGTGGGCTGTGTTGATAGATGCTAACCACACAGGTCTATTCATAAAGCTGTAATTGACTGTCAAGTAGTGAGGAAACAACTGTGTTATGGGCAGGGCTCCAACCTCTTGGAATCAATGTCAATTAGGTTTAAATACACAGACCCATAACTAAAATGTAAATAGGGACAAACAAAACAATAGCAACTAATTGACATGGTAATGAATCCTCAGTTTACGTTAGCCTTCTGGACAGTCATCGAGCCAGTGCTGGGATAGAATTCGATTTTATGTGGGCAGTAAAGTCATGGCTGTTTATAATGCCATACAGAAATATACTGTGCTTTGTGCATTGTTTATGGGAATGGGACACACATACAGTATTGTTGTACTCGGGCTGCTCGATTAGGGCATTATGATTATTTTGGTCAATATTGAGGTCACAATTTTTTACTACTATAATTGATTCATCATTTGGGTTTATAAAAAGTAATGCACTAAAACTGAACCTTTCAGATCCGTCTCTCCATTTTTTTCCTGCTTTTTTTTTCCTGTTTATAGCTTCTTCACTAAGAAAAAAAAACAGAAAAAATAAGAATAGTCTTTCTTAAGTGACTTCAATTAGATACATGCGCGTGCGAACACACACCCGTTGTTGTTGTTGTTGTTGTTGTTGTTGTGAAAGAAATTATTTGTTTCATTTGAAAAATATTGTGCTGGCAAAATTAAATTTTTAGTCTTAGTTTTTCCAATATAAATGGTTTTCCTCAACTCCTAACTCCCCTAGGGCTTTTTCCTTTTTAACTCCAGGGCCTTGTTATGTTCAGTTAGGACATAAAGGCAGCCATTTGTAAGCCCTTACATCCCACAGGGAACCATCCTCAAAAGCCACTACCTCGAGCTTTTCATATGATTTTGCAATCCAAACCTTTGGAAATGCTCAAATAGAGGTGGCTCTCAAACTGCTGACATGCGCAGTTTTCTATCGATGTGTGGCATTGTAATTGACAGGAAAGGTAGGTGAGAGGAAAGGGAGCCTTTTATTACTGTCACAGGTGTAGGATTGCATGCCTGTCGCTGAGTCTGCATAGCGAGTCTGTGATTGGGGCAATTCAGAGCAGGGAATATTCCAGGGCATGTAGATGGATTGCCTGTCTGTCATAGCATCTGTACTGTACATACTGGATCTCTGATTAGGGCATGTCAAATAACACAAAAGATTTAGAGTGGTGTGGCAAGGACAATATATCAAATCACACAACTGGTGGTGTTTTTTATGTAGTTTGAACATTTTTCTCACATTTTTCGTGGTATAGACCGAGGGAGAACAATATGCAACACTTTTTTCATGCTGTCGACACGCCTGCAACTGATTAAAGAGGCTACTAGGGGTGTTTTCAAAAACTACAGTCATGAATGTAACTTAGCAGTCTTACCCACTTAACAGAGCTCTCAGCTTTAACAAGCAAATAGTTATAGTTGTCTCTATACATGGGCAGAGCTGTCGCCATGCTCTTGAATTATTCAATCTGATAAATCTTGGGACAAATGAGAAGATTACTACCACTTTTTTGTCATATCCCATTTGCACTATGATATTTTCCCCTTGATTATATTGAAAACATACTTGTTGACACTGCATATTTAGTTCCCCAAAACCATTCCTCCCCCTCCTCCTCCTCCTCCTCCTCCTCTAAAAAACATCATCCTCTGTAAAATAGCAGCCAAGGGAAAATGGCTTTAAGGCAAACAAATTAACTATTCACCTAAGAATAATAACATGAAAAAAGATACCTTTTATATAAGAGGGATTCCACTGCATGCTGTCTCATCTTCTCTTCTTTAACAGCTAAATGTCAAGGGAAATAATAGTCAATACTCTTTGGCAACAGGATGAGCAGCTGGTCTATTCATTAAGAATTCTAATAACTTAATTCTAATAAAATAAATATTTACCTTTCAAAGGGGTTTGCACATTCTGCTGTTTGCTCTCTTCCCTTTGGAAAACGCAGGCAGAAAAAAAGCCAGTTAATAAACAACCTCACCAGATAAACAGATGGAATAAACACAGTGATATTGGGCAACCATTCAAGCGTTAAGAAAAAAAAACTTAAATCTAAACTCAGTTTCGCAACATTCTACACTGTAAGGAAAAGACAGTAAGTTCACAACTCTAGCAAAGCTAAACTTAGAGTATTTTGTAAGCATGGAAGATTATTTTTGTCTTTTTTTATCACCTGAAAGCTGAGAACCTGAAGATTAATTTCAGGTGCAGCTCAGCACTGTGTCAAAGTTTTATACTCATAAATCTGTAATAAACATTGTGTTTTGGTTAGGTGCCTGTTACATTTTGAGAGTTTAGAGTGTATAAGGTCTTGGAACATTATGAAACATGTATATGATGACCATGACCATGTTCTATTATGTCTCATGAATTGGTGAAACAATTTTAGGGATGATACCATTTGTTACACAGATTTGGTACACAATTTAACCATTTTTGACCATTCAGGAATTGATAAAAAATGGTCAAAAATCCCTCCAAAATACCACATCAAGACACTAAAACCTCGAAGAACACCATAGAAAAATGCATCCTGTGATTTGGTATCAAACACTTTTGACATTTGGAGATTTATGTAAAGAATTGCATTTATCGTGATTGGATGGAGAGCACTTCTGTTCTGGAAACTCCCTTATTGTGAATATCTCTAGGAAAACTATATATCCTGTGAATGTCCTAGGTCTCTAGTTTGTGTTTGTAAAGTTTCATGAGGCTGTGATTATCCTCAAGATCACAACAGGTCATTTTATACAGTGATATCAAGTTTTTAAAAAATGGTCTCACTACAGTGAAATGGTTGCTATGGAGACTGACATCATCACAGATGAATACAATTGATACAATTGGGATCATTGAATCCACAAGAGTCTCATCTTTCCAGTGATACCCAATCTATGTAATTCAAGACTGTTTATGGACCCCAGTGTGCAAAAATATTCAAATATACTATTTTAGAATGGGCGAGAATAACACATTTATACAGCATGCAGTTGTTTTGCCCAAAACTACATGGGATTATCATAAAATGTCTGTAAAGGGGAGACTCGTGGGTACCCATAGAACCATTTTCATTCCAATATCTTGAGGTCAGAGGTCATGGGACCTATTTGAAAATGGTCATGCCAGTTTCCCTCGCCAAAATGTAGCTTAACTTTGGAGCATTATTTAACTCTGCTACAGCATCTAAAAGATGTGAAGACTGAACACTGCTACTTCCTTGTTTGATGTAATTTGCTGTTTTGTTTGTTCTTTTATTAGATTTTTTAATGCTGCTGTCTTGGCCAAGACTCCCTTTAAAAAAAATTCTGAATCTCAATGGGAATATTCTTGGTAAAATAAAAGGTAAAAAAAATTGTGATGGTAATGCAATTCCAGTTTAGGAGAGGGTATACTAGTGAGGAGCTATGAACAGTGTAGGAGGGCAAGTCAATAGAGAGGAAAAATAACCACCACTTCCTACCGAGGCCAGGATTAGAACTTTTGGAGACTGGCGGTGTTTTTGTAATGAACACTGCTCGAGCAGATGCACGGCGTAGGTGTAAACATGTGATGCAGAGAGCAAATTTATTTCACAGCTATGTCAGCTTTGAATTCATTCTTAAAATAGTAGCTTGGAATTGGAGTAGGTATGTGTTCATTATTACTAAACATATCAAAATCCCTGTGTTTGTGGTGCACATTGTCTTCACCAGTAAGTCACTATTGAGGTGAAAGTGTTTTGGGCCATGGGCTGGTTAAACGTAGTCACTTTTTTCAGTAATTGTGTGTATACTTTCAAAAATGATATAATCATGCAGGTACAATGCACTGCAGAGTAAACTACTCAAACTTTAAAAATATGGTGTCTCCCTACATTGATTTGGAGAGTGGGTTATTCATATCTGAGGTATTGGGATCGGTGAATATAGGGTGATGGGTTGTATATAAAATGACAGGATATTGTATCGTATATTATTGGGCTTTTTTGTTTGTTTGTTCGTTTGTTTGTTTTTGTTGTTTTTTATGGCGTGGTAAATGTATAAATGTAAATAATTGGTGTGCACATGTATATAGGTGTTTATAATGATTAAATTTATACAAAGTATCATTAATATATAGTTGAATAAGGGGTAGGAATAAATAAGCTTTTGCTTCCTCCTGCTCCATTTCGAACACAATATGTTTAAAATATTGTTTATGACTTGTTTTGCTGTTTTTTTGTTTTTTCTCATATGTTTCACACTTGATTGTTTTTGTTTAATATATATATATATATATATATATATATATATATATATTTGTTTTTTAATATGTTCTAAATAAAGAAAAATGAATGAATGAATGAATGAATGAAAAAGCATTCTGGCAGTTCAACAATCTCATCAATTCTTGAAAACGAACGACTCTGTCAAAAGTAGAAACATTTGTTTTAATTCAAGTAGACCACCACCCAAAGTTCTACGATAAAGCCACAACTTGTGGTGGCCTAGTCTTACAGAAGTTACAAAGTCTACACAGTATCCACATCAGTCAGTATTTGTTTTTCTCAAATACGTTCAAAACATTTCTGAAGAGTACAGAATAGATCATGATTGCACACGCAGGTGCACAAATGTCTGTCCATGTGCAGTGTCAATACAGTAGCATGTGAAATTGCGTGTGTACCTTTTCCTGTCTGTGTGTGTGTGTGTGTGTGTGTGTGTGAGAACGAGATGAAGAGTGTGTGTTGTATGTGTAGGTGTAAAGCAGAGGTAAGCCGAGAAATTACAGAGGACTTGCAAGTCTTGCATGGCAATGAGAAAAGGGACACTAATTCTTTCATTTGATGTTCTGTAATTATGGTGTCCATAGCCCAGTCTGGCACACTAGCCAGATTTATGTTCTCCTTTGCTATCTGTGTGTGTGTGTGTGTGTGTGTGTGTGAGAGAGAGAGAGAGAGAAAGAGAGAAAGAAAGAAGAGATAAAGCAAGATAGAGAGCAGTGAACGGAGAGCTAACAGGGGAGGTGAGGGAGGGGAGAGCGAGCGAGAACAAGGAATTTAAAGAGTGTTATAAAACAGAGTCTCCTGTCTTAAATCACAGGCCTTGCCCCAGTGGAGGTAGGCTGTGATTACTATGATATAAGGTGTTGGCTGAATACATTTACATGTTCTCAATGACAAATTCACCTTGTTGGAGCTGAAGCCATTGAGATTTTAGTGTTAAGAGGTACAGTACATCTGTTTTCATTGTCTCCTCCCCCTCTGGAACAAAGCATTGTTTCCTGCTCCGGTGATGACGTGCTCGCCTGTGGAGCATATCAGATGTACCGCCAGGCTTATATAATCAATGACTTACAAACCTTAACCAGTTATATCAAACCATTCATCTCAGTCCGTTTATCTATATCCCCAAGGATGGAAAACGAAAATGGCCACTTAGATGTTTTAATCATCAATGTTTTGTTTTTTTTCTTCCAACTTTGCAGGCCATCAGCAAATCATTCAGAAACCACACGGGATGTTGAACCAGTAATATAGTTAGTTGCATTGATTTTCTATAAAAAATAAAAAAAACATGATGTATCAGTTTGACAAAAAATCTTTTCTATATCGACAAAATCAATAGGTTTCTACGTGTGGATCATGGCTTACAGCAACTGTTGATTGATAAAAGTTCTTGTGGGTGTGCCGTGAATGCAAAGATAAGAGAAATGACAGAAAAGACATAATATTACATACATAAAAATTAACTACACCTGTTGAAGCAGCTTTGTAACATACAGGAAAAAGCTATCGCTCCAAGTGTGTGGTCTCAAAGCTGGCATTACATGTTCTCTGTAATTTGACATTATTTATATGAGAATACCTTTTTAATAACATATACAACAAATTAAGAATAAATTGCACTGAAGAAATGCTTTTCATAAATACTGGCAAAATTGCCTATCTTCATTCACTTAAAAGGTGTGTTATCTATGACCTGTAGTCACCTGGATTTTGACTCAATCAATAACCTTCCAACAATACATCACTTTTAACTTTCTATCCCGCAATGATTCAGTTTCCTCCTCAGTGTTTCATGACATCCATTAAGCTCACTGTGGTTGATGTTACTATGGTAAAAAATAACAATCGTAAAAGCTGTCCTTTGGTGTCCTTAATTACTGGGGGATATTACGGCCTGTTTGTTGATATTGTAACCTACCTCCCTCATGACCTGGGGGACTTTTAACCCTTTTAAAGATGATTTATTGCAGATACGCATTCTTTTTAATTATCCCTGCAGCTAGGTGTCCAACAGATTTGTAAAGCCATTACTGAAAATCAATACTCAGCTTTTAGGTGATGAATTAATTAATGAAGTGCGAAGTTTACCCTGAGTGAGGGCCCATTGACGAAGAGAGAAAAAGACAGAGAGAAGGAGAGGAAGGAAGAAAGAAGGAGATGTGGTTGAGGTGACTCCTAATGATTCAATATCAGTTGGTTTGGAGCATTTTAGCGCTCTGTTAATTGCACTTAATTTGTGTTTTGATTGAAATAATTTGAGGGCAGGGCTGGGAAACAAACATTTCTCCGCTGGAGACGGGTGAGTAATTTCCCCCTCATGCCTTTGGCAGCCAATCTCCCAGACTGGCTAAATGGATCATTATCGTAGGACCAATTCAACCAAAAGAGTTTAGTCTTTGAAGCTCCACTGATTCTTTTTCCACCCTTTGTTTTCTTCATTTTGATCTCTGTGCTTTGCTTGTGCGGTTTCCCCAAACCTCAAGGCCCAATCGGAATCGTCTGACAATCTGGGAATGAATTCCACCTGTTTTTGTACACAACTTGTGACCTTAAATTAACAACATTGCCATGGTAACTGAGCTCTAACAGCTAGCTGATGTGATTCATTCATGACAAAGCTACCTGTGTACTGAGGGGTGCTTAGCTGTTTGTAGGGCGATAAAGCAAACATAATTAACATTGTAGCCAGCATAAAAGATGAACTATGTGGGTCTTATTATGAGTATAAATTGTATCATAGCTATTGTACAAAAATATATTTTGTGTATTGGTATATATGTTTGAACAGGATGAAGGTAGAGGGAAAAACAGGATGAGAGCCAATGAAATGCAGTGTGCACCTGTGGGACACAGAAAAACAGCAAGTGAGATATGTTTGTGACCTGCAGCGTGTTCTACATACAACTATATTATATATATTTTTTAACCTATGCAAAACATTTTGCAAAATGTCTCATTCCATGCCATGTCTAAATTAAACAGCCCTGCGGCTGAAATGACTACTTTTCTCAGAGTGCACTACCTTGCAACTAATAGTCCCCATTATTCATGGCCCTACAGCAGAGGTCACTGC
The DNA here is from genome assembly GCA_028570985.1 of Heterobranchus longifilis. Taxonomy (NCBI): domain Eukaryota; kingdom Metazoa; phylum Chordata; class Actinopteri; order Siluriformes; family Clariidae; genus Heterobranchus; species Heterobranchus longifilis. The sequence goes on from JAOVVB010090089.1 coordinate 9,245, forward strand.
CATGGGGTTTACCTTTTTTTTTTTTTTTTTTTTACGTCTCTAAATTGGAAGTCAAGAGAAAATGAATCGAGACACCCACACGTGGAATGAGCTATAGGTTTGACTTTGACTTGTCCTCAAACTGCACGGTGAAAAAAAATAGTTTCATATTATGTCATGTGGACTGTTGGAGATTGTGCTGGAGGTCAGTATGGGTGTTGGTGTCACAAGGAATTTTGGTTGAAATATAAGGATGTTATGATTTTTTTTTTATTATCCTTCCTTATTTTCTTTTTCACCCGGGTTGTTTTTTTTCCTCCTTGACAAAGAAGATTTATTATCAGACATTTTATTTGAAACCAAACAACCATCCCTTGTGCATCACGGTGATTTCCTTGGCTAGACATTAAATGATAGGCACTGCTTTTTTGTAATACTGTGAATCACAGTCAATATTCAACGCAACATGCTGCTGTATCACGATGTGCCCCCTGGGTGTAAAACCCCACGCTAATGCTTGGAAAATAAAATAAAATATTAAATTGGGAAATAATTAAATATTAAAATAAATGAATACAAAAAAAGTAAATTGTCAAATAAATGAATACATCTTTTCTTTCTACTTATGTGTCTATTTATTTATTTTCAAATGAACCTGCTTATTTATTTGATGATTGAGGCTTGTCTGTCTGTCTGTCTGTCTGTATTATAATGGCAGCTTTAGTCCTCCATATGCTTACCATCAGCTACTTATTCAAAATGTCTTAATTTTTTAGTTCTTACTGTATACCACTTAAGTGATTGGCAGCAACAACTACAAAACCAAATGTAATTAGTTCGAAATGTAAATAAAAAGAAACTAAATTTAAATATTAAACACAAAACTATTCCTGGAAATCCAGACCGTATCTAGGAAAGGGTTGAATGTAATTCAAAAAGAGTCAAATTCTCCCAAACTATAAGGTTTATTAGCAGATAGGAAGTGTTTTTACCCCTGCGTTCACTTTGTCTTAAAATCTGATATTTCTGAGGTCCCCAGGAAAAAGCTTTAGGAAGGAATTATCCACCACAAGCAATAAACTGACCACCCAGTGCAGAGTGAGTCTTCAATTTTCCACAACTGCCAAGAGCAAGTTATTTCTGATAACAGACATCTGATAGATTGGTGATTTTAACAACCAGCGGTTGAATTAAGGTGATGGGTTGAAGCCTGGAACTGTTTGTCACGTTGCGAGTTCAAGGTCTGGCTTTTGAAAATGGAGACATTTTTTCCATAAGATTGAAAAATCCTCCTTAGCTGATGTTCACTTTGTTGAGCGTGACCTTTTCATCTTCCAGGCGGGAGTATTATGTTATCACAGAGAAGTCATTCGGCTGACGCTCTGCTACATGTAAACACAACTGAAAAATTACGGCTTTCACGAACAAGTGCAGTTACGATTCTGTTTTATCATTTCTGTGTTTTACTGTATGACATGGAGCATATATAACATGTCAGCAGGTTCCACAAAATTGGTCAATTGTACAAAATTCTTACTGGATATTACATTTTAAATCAAGCAAATTCTCATAAAATTATGGGTTAATCTTGTATTTATACCAACAAGTCCTCCAAATCATTCGACCACATCGGTTGTTTGTTCCTACCGTCTAATACGACCCACAGGAGCGTTTCCTAAATTAACGCCCCGACCGTGGCAGGAGATCAACACATCCTCATACGTAACTGACTGTATAAAAATCATATACTGTATGGATATGAGATGGAACTGGCACAGTAACCAGGCTGTTTTGTTCCGTTTATTTCTGATTATTTGTTTTACCTGACTGACTGAAACAGGAATGGTAATCGCATGAGTGAGAAACTAAGAAAAATGATGTGAACATAAAGATTATGTAAAAACGAGGTAGGACTAAACAGTATTTAACTTCCTCCTACTCCTTTTCGGTCATAAATTGTTTATTTACATCGGTATGAGTATTCTTTATGATTGATAATAATTTAATTGTTTATAGTTTTTTAAAAATGTATTTGTATATGTTCGAAATAAAAGTCTAAATAAAAAAAATAAATAAATAATGGTAAAATGTTAAAATGTTAAAATAACCCAATATTGACTTTTAGTCAGATGCACAATGGTCCGTATATGAAATATGACCGTCGCTCCATTTAACGTTGTGAAACAGTCGCACGGTCGATGTTTTAAACACGGGACGGTCGATGTTTTAAACACGGGGCGGTCGATGTTTTAAACACGGGACGGTTGATGTTTTAAACACGTGGTTAACGCAGTAAAACAGAACTACTTTGTTAATTTTAGGCAACAAAACACCAAAAAAACACCAGGGTCTGGTTCACTTAAAATAACAACAGTGATTTTAGTTTCAAACAGAACACAGACACCGGTCTCCTGAGTTAAAGTCCTGTGTGTGTTTGACTCTTTCACAAGACAGACATGACCAAGACTTTGAAGGGTTAAGACCAAGTCAAGACCAATACTAAAGAAGACCAGACCAGGGAGAAAAAAAAAAGTCATGTATCTAGCTCTCTTGCTCAAGTGAGGAAGCGGTACTGTGGCGAGTAGCATCTATGTCAGAGCTGACATTAGCTAATGTTGTAAATACGCAGATAAATCAAACAATGCATAAACAATGTAGTGATATCCCCACAGTTGTGGTCTTGACTGGTCTTGAAATAAAATCCTAACATACATAAACATGCCATGGCTTTATTTTTATTTATTTTTTTTAAATCAGATGCAAAATGCATTGCTCATACCAAACTATCTACATGTAGCATCAATTAGAATCCCATCCACATTTCCTCTATATTATGCACATTTGCCCGTTTCATTATTTTTCTAATTACAGGCGAATGGGGGAGTCTGATAGGGTTTTATGTCTTTCCGTAGCTCCATTGTCTGTCAGGCAAGATGGATTCCCCCTTGGGGTGAGCAATATATCAGCTTTGCAAGTCCATATATTGTCTTAAGCATGAGGTAATGTAGCACTGATCCACCCAGGTACTCTCTAATATCAGTATGTTAATTTATGGGGCATTCACACATTGCAACGAGGTATTTCCTGTTTATAGGCCTCTGGCCCACTCAGTATTTTATGTTTCCTTTTATAAGTAGTTAATGTTTAGGGTTTGCACAATTCAGATGACTTCACTTGATGGTAAAGATATTATTTCTTGGTTTGTGGCCTCTGCTTCCTAAGGATTGTTACAAGATCAGAAAAACACCATCACATTGTCAATAGCTGTATTTTTTCAATTCATAGTCTAGAGAATTTCTTTTTTTACATACATTACACGTGTAAACAACCCTTTAATAGGATATAATTAGACCAGAGAAACCCTGTTATAAAGAATGGGATTTCTAAAATTGTATTTTTTCCAGTTCATGTGTTATAGGCCTCAGTGTGAAAGGGCCTTTTTCGGTTCAACCACTGCATATTTCACGCTTATATACTTCTTTTCACGGGACCTTGATTTGACAGTATCCTGCCACTGCTCAGCACAGAGAGATTTAAAGACTTGAATGAATAAGTTAAGGAAGAGAATGTGCTCTCGAATAAAATCTGTCACAAATCAAATTAGAAAGATTAATGCTGAGAGGTGTGAAGTGTACCATAAAATGTCAGAGAGTGAAAGACCTACATTTAAAGTGGGATGTCTTTCACTGGAATACATCTTTCCTGGACTTTGTGGCAAGATACTGTAATTTCAAGGTAGCACAGGCAAGGGGGCTATTAAAGTTCATGAAGCAAAGGTTCACTAACTGTTCAATTTCAAAACAGTAAAATCTTTATAATTCTTTCCTAAAACATGCTAAATACAATTTAATGATATTTTTGACATCACTGCAATGTCACTGTCATTTTGACAACCGCTTTCAACTGTGATTGAGATTTTCAAGATTTTATATTTGTGAAGTGTGTGTGTGTGTGTGTGTGTGTGTGTGTGCGTGTGTGTGTGTGTGTGTGTGTATGTGTGGGTGTGTGTGTGTGCGTGTGTGTAATAATAATAATAATAATAATAATAATAATAAAAGTCATATTTTTGTTTTTTAGAAAAAAGTCATGAGTTTGGAGAAAAAAAGTTGTGATGTTTTGAGAAAAAAGTCGTAATGTTACGAGAAAAAA
>JAOVVB010090099.1:0-13372 GCA_028570985.1 Heterobranchus longifilis
TTTTATTTTATTTTATGTATACTTTTTGTTTTTGTGTTGTTTCTTGTTATGCACCGTAACATCAAGACAAATTCCTTGTACATGCAAACTACTTGGCAATAAATCTGATTGTGATTCTGAAAAAGTAGAAAATAAGAAATAAGACGATCGTATCTTATCCCTGATAAGTATGAATAGAAGTCCGTGTACGTCCGCATGACTGCTAGCTGTATGCGCAATCCGGCAAGTATATCGGGGCCTTTTGTTCAGTTCATTTAGGCTGGTGAGAATCTGTTTTTTTATTCATATATTGTTGTTTTGTTTTGTAATTTGGGTGAACCAAAGCTCTGAATGATTACACAGGTCCTGTGAAGTTGTCCCAGGCAATGTGCATGAGTGCTTGACATCTATTTGAAATAGTACTTCTGGTGCTTCTGAAACAAGGATGAAAAGGATCATTCAACGATGACACACAATGTGACAATTTGGGATAGTCTGTGTGTTGCACATGTCATTCAGAGCCAGTGTTTTCCTCAGCTTTATTAAAGAACAGCTGATGACACATTCATTAAAAGATGAAAACGGATTTGTAAAGGTGGAACACCAACTAAATTAAATTTGCTATTTCCATGACTCAATGTTTGTGCACATTTGTGAGTTACTCTCTTTCAAATAGAAGGAGAATTATACGCACATCATGTGGTTGCAAGGTTATCAAAAAGTATCAATAGAAAAGGTCACGCCTGCACACTTTCTCCATTAAGCCACACAAAATACATTTTGACAACGTTTCGATCGGGAGGATCTTCATCAGGGAAAAAAAACAAACATTTTTGACCTGAAGAAGATCCTCCTGATCAAAACGTTGTCAAAGTTTTTTGTGTGTGGCTTAATGGAGTAAGTGTGCATTGTTTTGTGTGTTACTCTCTTTCAAATCCAGAAACCAGAGAAGCAAGTCTCAAACTTGTGATGTCATCACGTACTGTATAAAGTCTGGAGGTGCTCTATAACAATGAATGGGAGACTGATTTTGTGGACACAGAATGTTTGTTTTCTTTTTTTATACACAAATGATCTTTATTCTAGTGTAGTGTTGAAACAGAAAATGTACCCATATAAGACTCCCCTGGGTGCTCTCAGTGTCGTTTATAATATTGTTCCCAATTTGTTGTCTATGGAGCAGTTCCAGACTTTAAACCCTATGACATCACGTTTGCATTTTAACACTCAAGTCTTTGGATTTGGGAGCGAGTTGTTGATATTTACTAATACTTTTGGACCACAGGAAGAACATGTATAATGAATAACTTCTTACAGTGTGCGCCTGTGTGTGAGTTTCATCAGTGTGGTTCTCAGTGTGTCCTCCATTAGTCTAGATGTGAGGGTGTGACAGTACCAGACCGCTACGATCTATGGCTGATAAAAATAGACCGTGAAGCAGCTGTAGCGCTCTGGCACTAACACAATCTGTCTGTAGTCACACTATCGGTCTGCACTGCTGAGGGACACAGGAAGACACGTCCATAAATCACCCTTTTACTTCCTGGGTTACAGGATCCACAGACACAAGAGAGAGCTGTTAGGTGGAATGTAAATATGCACAACCTAGTTAGTGTGAGCGATACGTCACTGTCAGTGACCGGGAGAACTGGGGGGCGAGCAGCGTGTTACGGCTCCAATTTGTAGAGTTTGTTTTAAGCTGAACCGCTGTCCACGTTTTCTGAAAATGTCATGTCTCTAAAAATATACTCCCAGGCATTGAGAAAAAATAAGATAGCCTGGTGTATATATTTAACATTTAGCTTAATGAACACATGAATACAAGCTCTGCAGTTGATTTGGGGACATACAGAACGGTCAAAGTAATATAACATTAAGTGTTTTGGTACACAGCCTGATTAATCTCAGGGGAGGAAAAAAAAACAATTTGTTCCTTCAAATGAGCACCCTGAATTTATTTAATAGGTGGTTTGCAGTGACGTCATTCGAACAGGGCGCCTAAGTTTGTAGTTCCAAAACGCGGAAATGAGTTAGCATTTTTGCACCTCCGGTTCTCTCGTCTGGAAGTCAGTGTGTGTTTTGCGACTGTGTTTTCGTTTAGACGTCTGAAATAAGGTCTGTGTTTAACACAAGCTTCAGAGGTTTTAACGTTTTGTTTTACGATATAAAACACGTCTGTAAATACTCCGCTGGTGCATTTCTAAGCTTTTACGTGTTTACAATGGCGGTTGCTAACAAGTGGCTAAATGAGACTACAGAGGTTGTCGAGGACGTTAAACGTCTCCGTCAGTTTAGTCGTGGTGACGGTGACGTGGGACGCGAAATGCGACCGTTGGTGTAGTTTGTTGATAGCCTAACGTTAGCTTTTTACGCTTCTAAAATCATAAAAGTGGCGTTCATATGGAGAGATTATCTTAAAGACAAAACGTGTAAATATAAATTTGTGTTCGTCACAGAGCTTATTTTCGGTAATGATCCAAAATCCAATTAAAAAATCCCATTAATTGTCAAACACCAGCACACAGCAACAAACAAACACAAATCAACACAGAAAAAACTGCAATAAAACATTAGTGTAGTGAACAGGCTCTGTTCTAAAGGCTAATCGATGAGCACGCTGACTACATGTTTTAATGCACAGCCGAAACAATATGTCATACAGAGCAATGAATTATCTTTGTGCATGTAAGTTACACAACAGATTGCGTGTCTCAATGTCGCTGACGTCATGATCGCATCTATACAGGAAGTGAAACCTCACAGTCGTGGATTTAAACACATCGTTAACATTGTCGGTCGCAGTTTGGTTCGTTTTAGACACCAAAACTATGTGCGTCATGTTTTAGAAAAAGATTGTGGTTTGGGTTCAGATCAGTACATTTATTATTACTTCACGTCCGTGCTTACATACATGACGTAATTATGCATGTGAACGTATATAGAACGTGTTAAAATAAGTCGCTGGTGACTTTTATTTTCTAACACAAACACTGGCCTCCTGGGTCAAAGTCCTGTGTTTGTATGAATTTCTCTGTTTTTTTTTGTTTTCTTACATGGCTTCCTGGGTCGTAATTACTGCTGCTGGGCAGTATTTGTGCACAGGGAAGTATTTATAGACATAATTATGGGTTAGGTCGATACTTAAGTGAAGTATAGTATAATGGTTTCAGAGGAGTGTGATATAATACCAACATCAGAGTGGTGCTTCACCTCAACAAAGAAGCCCATACCACTCTTGATGTCTGAATATTAAAATGCATTTAAGGCATCAAAGATAACTTTGCATTAGCTCGGGCGCCCTGAGAGTCATAGAAATTGTGGTAAATCTAAAAGATACAGGTTGTTTACTAATCTAGTCTGGTGTTACAGGACACGTTGTGATTGATGAGGATTTGGAGAGGACAGTGTTCGTGGTTAACCTCGGGATCATCCCTCCCATGGAGACGGTCCACATTCTGGTTAGCACGTCCTCGGAGCTCTGCACTCTGCCCAACGGAGGCATCCAGGTGTCGTCCCCACCGGTGTGTACACCTCGAGTGCAGAGGACCATCAACGAGGAGCAAGGACTGTCCCCAAACTTCTCCAGAACGTAAGAAAAAAACTGATACATTCATGAAAACAATATAAAAGCTGCTTTCTTGTTGATATTGCACCATGTTTGGTGTATTTTAACGTTGGATTTGACACCGTAAACTGGATTTTTAGCAGTGGCGTGTCCAGGCGTCCAGATTTTAACCCCTTAAAGACCCATATATGCATTTCTGTCTTTTTTGGACGTACAGGGGATCTTTAGGGGAAGATCGCAGGTCAACTGTGGGTGCAGATTTCATTGCAACATTGAGCATCAAACACTTTATTTCCTGCATTCTGGTGATTTTTTAATGCACCAATTAATGGTGGAAATGTCTTTATTTATGTTAAGGCCACAAAAAAACACAAAATTCGGGCGGAGGCTTTGTGGCGTTCTAGCAGTTCTTCAAAATAAAAGTCTTATATGATTTTATTGAGGGGGACAAAAGCACATGCTTTAAATAATCAGGGGGACGTGTCCCCTTTCCGAGTTCAAGGGACCCCTTTGAAAATGGCCATGAGTTTTTCCCTCACTAAAAAATTTATCCTAACTGGAGCGTTATTTACCCCCGTTCCCGACAAGCTAGCACGACATGGTTGGTATCAATGGATTCTTCTAGTTTTGTATGATATCTAGCTTTAAAATAGAGCCTGCTACAGCCTCTTAAATAGATCACCGGTGGTCCTGCGGGTCTCTTATTGTGGTGCCACCTGGGGATGGCCAATCAGATTTCAGGCCGCTCCCTATACACGCTGCTGCTGTGAGTTTGTGAGAAATGCTGTGGACGCATGGATGTGTGTGGATACAGCATTTTTCAAGCTTGCACGGGCCTGTTGGTCCACAGCCTGCATGTGGCAGGGATGCTGCCCACCTGCAGTACCTGAAGGGTCTGCGGGAAATCCTCGAGGATCGCAGAGTACACAGAGGCAGATTTACCTGAAATTTGGCTGCACCTTTGCAGAGATTACCACCTCCATAATGTGCGAGGGAGGCATCCATGAGATAACTGTTTGACCCCTCATGATGGCTCTTGTATCTCGTGGGACGTCTGGTGTCCTCGTGGCAAACGTCATCAACTGACTTACCACCACCCCTACCCCCATCCCCATCCACAACCACCCACACACCCTCTACCTCCAGACACACACACCAGGCTTCCTGTGCTCCCTCCCTCCTCCATGTCTATGTTATTATAACAAATATTGTTAGTGATTGTGAAATAAAACTGACCACTTTAAACCAATCCAAAGTGGAGACATGCAGCTCCAGCAGCCAACAGGGTTTTCCACTATTTTAATGAGTCCAAAAGCTGCAAAAAAAAGACCTTAGGTAAATCATATTTTCATATTTTGATAAGGTAATCCACATAGGGAAATGAAAGTGTCACAGTAACCATGGAAACCTAGATACTACATACATTATGAGCATTTACTAAACTCTATAAGTACTATACACCATACACAGTATAATAACTTTAATAGAACTATAACTGGCTACATTGTCTTGACTCAAAATAAGCCATGGTTTTATGTGTAGTAAAAGTCAATTTCGTTCTCAAAATGCTCATCAGGTATCTTGAAATTGCAGTTGCATGACATGCTCACCACTTAGCAGGTGGCAGGTGTCACAAATGTGCATTTTGTGTGCAGTGGTTATAATATTAATTATATGCGCCCCAAACACACATACTTTATTTTCAAGCGTGAACAATCAGTGGTGGAATGTAACTAAGTACATTTACTCAAATACTTTACTTGAGTCTTTAATTTTCAGGACATGTTTTACATATACTCCACTACATCTCAGAGGGAAATACTGTACTTTTTACTTCACTGCTATTATTTTTTACTTGGCTTTAGTCACTAGTTAGCCTCCTGTACAAATTAAGACTGTTGCATACAAAACAAATGAAGAGCTTATGAAATATGATGTTTTCTTATGAATTAAACTACCCAACAATTACAGTGACAGCTGAAACAATTAGTCGAAATTAATTTGCTGTTGCTATTAATTCATTTAACTATATCCATAATTGTTGGTCATTTTTCACGCAAAAAACATTTCATGGTTCCAGAGCTTCCTTAATGGGATGATTGTCTGCTTTTGATTTTAATCATTTTAGTCATTTAAATAATTGTGAGGTTTGGACAAGCAAGTATTGTGAATGTGTCGCTTTGGGCTCTGAGACCTTGTGACAGCATTTCTCACTATTTACAAACCAAACAATCCATTAATTAACTGAGAAAATAATCAGCACATTAATCCATAATGAAAATAATCATTCGTTACAGTCCTTTATACAAAAAAAAATTGTTTAAAATGGGCTTCAGTCACATGGGACATTTTCTGCATTGAATACTTTTACTTTTAATACTTTTTCATGGTTATACAGAGGCCTACATACTTTTACTTGAGTAACATTTTCAATGCAGGTATATATAGGCTACTTCTACACGATGGTATTATATAAAGTAAAGGATCTGAATACTTCCTCCGCCACTGAGTAGCAATTTGTGCATGATTTGATCCACCAAATGTATGTTTCAGGGCAATATTTGAATTTATTTGATTTTTTCCTCCCCTACCAGGGAATAGTGTGTTTTGTTATGAGGATGGCAGCCAGCACAGACACAAACACTCACAGCCCCTCCTCCATCAGCTGATGACGGCATATCATGTCAACCCTGAGCTTAGCAGGAAGTGCATCTTGTGCCTAGCTCGAATATGAGAAGAATCGGTTTTATACACAGCTACTGGGACAACAAACTCAGCTTTTGACGGTAAAGTAACTGTTTTAGACACAAGATAAGTCTAACGTTACGGGCGTTTGTGCTTGTTGCAGAGTGCTTCCGTGCTTTTTCTCTTCTGTGGCTGGCTGCTAATGTTAGCATTCGCGCTAGCTTCGTGTTATTATTGAACGAAGTTGTGTGTGTGTGTTTATGATATCCCACAGCATGTGGGTTATGAAACATGTTGAGCAATTGATAGCTGACGATCGAAATAACGTTTTTTCAGCTTGTCACACGACAAAGTTAGCTAATAACGCCAAATAGCTAACGTTAGTAAGCACAGAAGAAGCGAGCATAGCTAAATCTCGTTAGCATATTTTGGTTTCTTACCAAACTTGATGAGAAACCCTTTCAGTTTAAGGACACCTTCCTTATTTGGCAAGGTGCGTGTCTATCCTAATGTTGCTCAGAATGTTTTATGAATCTATAAGGTTGATTTGTGTATTCGGCATACATTAAACATGATATATCCAACAGCACTGGATTTAAACTCGAATTAAAACCCATAACAGGCTACTCAAAAGGTGTGTGATGTGTTTTGGCTTAAGAGAACTTATTGAAATGAATGCAAACATGTATTTTGGATGGATGCCGAAATGAAGCATTAAATCCAATACAAATGTATTTATAAAGTGCATTTAAAAACAACAGTTGACCAAAGTGCTGTACAATCAAAAATTGCAAAAAAACAAAACAAATTTAAAAATGTTGTTTTATAAGTGTGTCTTTAAATGTCATATTTTCAACCTATCTGGCTGGCAACCATGAATAGTTAGTTTGATGTATAAAGTAACTAATGTTACTGACTTAATAGCATACACAAAAACATCACACTGGTGGTTAATTTCACTTTCTCTCTGTCACCACGTGCCTATTAAAATACAAAAAACCCCACAAAAGTGAAACCTTTCCAAACTTGTTTTCTCATCACTTCTTGTAGAACAAACATTGGGAGATGGACAGTTATCAGAGAGGACATCCATGGGGAAAGCTAGTCAAAGTGGACTCCAGTGAAACTGTCCTGCTTTTCAACAGGGAATGCACAGTTGGCAGAAAAAAAGGTATGTTGTCATTTCTATATGTAGCCTATGTGTTATGAAATGGACAATATTCCAGATTTGTCTTCACCTTCTTGTGTCTTAAAACTTTAACATCTTCCCCCCCTGCTTTAAAATGTGGTGATGCATATTAACAAAAGGCAGTCCTGTCTGTAGACTTTGCTGTCAGTGTCTGGAGCCTTTAAAAACCTCCCCCTTGAAAACACAAAGCCTTCTTTAGTGCACCAAACTTAGACAGCCCCTTGTGATGATAACAAAAGGCGTCCATTGAGAACATGTGTGTGGAATATTAAGTAGATTTTTTTTTTCTATGGGTTTTTGCTTAAGAAAAGGTTAGGCCTATATTCCCCCCTGTGTCTGCTTTGTTGTCGAGAGCTTTTGGGGTCTAGTTTTTTTTTTTTTTTTGCAATGCAAAGCGACTAGCCTTAATTGGTTAGCTTGTGTCTGAGCAATAAAAGTAAAAAAAAAATGTCCATGCAACACAGTTTCAGGTGAATCTCAGTAGTATGAGGTTGGATTTTCAAGGTGTTTATTTTAAAAGATAGGCTGAAGATGTACAACTGTATTGCCATATACGCCGGAATTGCTGAGAATTTCTTTCGGAATAGTCAGAGGGGATGGAAAAGGAAATTAACATGAAAACATGTGTTATACTCTCAAACGGATACATATATTACCCATTATACTCTCCCAAAAGTGGCACTAAAAAGCAGAAACATTTATTGGAAGCCAAAGTAATCTGTGTTATATCTACTCTGTGTTTTCATCGTGGTGTTTTTATTATTTTGTTGCAGGATGTTATCTGTCCTTCCCAGCCAACAAACTGGTCTCAGGGGAGCACTGCAAGTTTGTGCAAGATGAAAGCTCAGGGCTGGTGTGGCTTGAAGACATGAGGTACTAGAAATTAAATGAAACAAAACATATGCTGAATAAAATTAAATCATGTCTTTGCAAGCTTGTATTTTTAGAGCTGTTCAAAGTTATGTATGATTTGTCCTTTCATAAAGCAAACGCACAAACCTTTTATTTACAGTGCACAGTGACTCATCCATGTGTTTGTCTGCAGCACTAACGGCACGGTGATCAACATGTCCAAACTGGTGAAGAAGCAAACTCACATGCTGGAGAACGGCGATGTCATCTACTTTGTATACAGGAAAAGTGAGCCAGAACAAAGTGAGTTGTTCATTTTGTTAGCCATGAGAAAGAATAATGTTTATATGAATTCATAACGCTGTGTTCTCACCAAACGCATTTCGCACAAATTACGCGGCATGATTACATACGAAGTCAATGGAAAGATGCGAATAGATGCCGAATTGGGGGTGGGCGGCACGAACGATGCAAACATGCAAATCGAACACGTGAAATCTGCCATCCGCATGTTCGCCCGAGTTGAAATATTTCAACTCGAGCGAGAAATTCGCCTGATGCCGTGTGTCGAAAGACTATCAGACTTGAGATTCTCCTGCACAGCACAGCCCTGATGGATGCAAACTCCATTCAGAAAAGAAGCATTTTTTCTTAGTAGTTTTGTGGACAGAGCATGAATTCAGACTTTTTACTAATCTTCATCATGAGACAGATATTTCAGCGTACTTTTGGTCCGTTTATTGAAATTATATCACAGCAAAAATCTGTTTATTTTGGGTTTATATCGCTGCAGTAGCAGTCACAGTCATGACCTGCGTGATCCGAACTCCATTCAGAAAACAAACATTTTAAACACTGTTTGCTTGTCGTCTTGCAGACAGATGTGACAAAGCATTAATTCATACTTTTTTACAAATTTGCATCATGCTGTAGTCATTTCGGCATATTTTTCATCCATTTAATGTAATTAAAAATCATAATCTGAACCTCAAGTAGCGCTGGAACCGGGGCAGTCATCCAGACATATGGTCCCGCAATCAAACACGAGATTAATGCAACCTGAAGCGAAATATTGCGTTTTGTCTGAACACTGCGTAAGAAGAAAACATAGACAACACCTTCTCTTGTCACCCTGTAGACATCGCCTACGTTTACCACTCAATCAAAACGGAGCAAGCTGTTTCACAACATAGTAATGGTAAGTAGTAGCCAGGTAATTCCCCACAACTTCTCTGTTGAATTTCATTCCGCAGCTATATCGTGCCTCACTGCTAACCCCCCACCCTGTATGTAAACTTCAGACACGGAGAGGTCAGCCCACAGCCCTGCTCCTGTTGCACCGTCAGAGATGTCACTCTCCGTGGAGCCTGTGATGCTCACAAAGCCTCCTCGCGATCCGACTCAGGAGGAACCTCAGCCCTCCACCTCCACTTCCCACTTCTGTATCGGGAGCCCGACCACTTCTGTTCCCGTGGCAACCACAGCCTGTCCTGCCTCTGGTAGGTTCTCTGCTAAAAGCTTTTGGTGATGTTGTGCACTGGGTTGCACCAGCTGTTATACATTCTATGTCTGCAAGTGTTTTATTTTGAAAATCGACCGGATGCTCTATGCCCTTCCTGCGTCCCATTTCCTGTTTCGCTCGATCGGCTCTGTGCTGCTTGACGTGTTTCCAGCGCGGCTTCCATCAAAAATAGACTCGGTGTGTATTTTTGGTGGAATCACAAGTAGTAACCCTTAGGTGTAAAGTCCTCCATGAAATAGGTTGTCATGGAGCATTTTGTTTTGAAAGGTGGATGAGGAGGTGCGAATTATACCGTCTGTTTTGCATCTGTAAACATGCAAAATAAAGTACATGCATATAAAATAACACATGTAAGTAAGTGGGCAATTACGTATTAACACCTGTGCCACATTGAAACCAAACAGGGTTAGATAACTTTATAATTAACTACTAATTTATGACAGTTTGCCTGTGTATGCTATCATTATGTGTTACAATTTTGTCTGCCCAAAAACAATAGGGTAACTCAATGTCACTGTGGTTCCAGACTAATACGCATTTGTGAATTAGTCTGGTGATGCCAGGCTGGATCTTCTTCATATTCAGCCTGACTGCTTTGTGCGGTGTCTTTTTTTTTCTCCACCTGAGTGCTGTTAACTGAGTCATTTCCCCACACTTTCCTAACCTTTAAAAACTCAGAAGGTTGTTTTATAATTTCCGTGACATTGGGACATGCTGCTCTGACTAATTACCCGTGAAATGATTAATTGAACTAAGATCAGTCACTTGCGACTTGTCTCGTGGCCAATGTTTTTACAAGATGATGGAGGAAGTGTCCTTTGTTGTGTGTTGTAATGCTGCTGGCCTTTTTCCTCTGAAGGTAATGTTATCAAACCTCTTCCACACTGCAGAACCACCTCCTCCACAGTAGTGCTGGTATATGACGCACCGCTTAAAGCTTTTCGACTAAATTCTTCCATCATCTATATGCATCAAAACAAGCCGTTTGAAGTATTAACAACATTATCTGATCCAGGTCTGTTTCTGTTTCTCCGTCTCATCAGGTCAAGCTAAAGATTCTGCCCCAGCACAGGAAACAGACGTGGACAACATGGAGCCAGAAAGCAAGAGGAGGAAAACTGATCACGGTCAGTTCTTTTACTTGGAGATGAACCTGGTTTTCCTTGATTCCTCACGTTAGATTTTCGAGGCAGCAGAATAACCAGCACAAACAGCGCTCTGACTGGTGAAATTTAATTTGCCTGTCGGTGGTGTTTTTGTGCAGAGTGCACGGTGCTCGGGTGGGAGGAGAGGCGCAAACAGGTGGGAAGTTCATACAAGTTAGGCAGCGCAAAGCAAGTTTTTGTTATTTTGAGTCTTAACTGAGAATTGGCATCATGTAAATAGCAGAACAGCTGTCGTGTGACTGTTCTCACCCAGGTGCAAAAAGACACTCCGGTTCATCATCTGAAGGGAGCGAGACTGTTAAATCTGCAGCCTCCGATTAGAGAAGCATCACGTTAGAGCGCCATTACGCACGGCCGTCCACTGTGTTTACCTTCATTAAATCACCTGCGAGTGACAGTAGGCTGCTACGCCATACTTGGTATTCTGCCTGTTTATGTGTGAAACGGTGGGTTCAGGGGGTTCATTAATCCTGTGCGTCATAACCTCCTTTCAAACTACCAGCAGGTGCACTTACGGATGACAGCACAGTGCACCCAAGACCTACCACTTTGCACCGGTTGTTGCAGCTTGCACAAATAAAATATGGCCCTTTTATAGAGTGGTGCAGGGATGACCTGTTTTTGTAGGCCAGCCTGGAAGTTAGCATCGCCCTGATTCCGTCAACATTCCATTGTATTCTGGATTATTGCAGAAAATAAGTTCTCTGGGAAACAAAAGTGTATGATACTTTTTGTACACGTTTTGTTCAGCAACTAATGAACACCACTTTTATTATTCTAGAAGCATAAATGCAATTGCCAGTAGTAAAAAGCTAACGTTAGGCTATAAATGAATTTATACCATGGTCGTATGACTCACCGTCGCCGCTACTATTAGTAGTAGTAGTATTTTTTTATTTCAAAGTGTCATGCACCACATGGGCTTTCAAGACACTTCATACAATAGCAAACAAACAAGAGCAATAATATAATATGTCACATATAATACACTTCCATGCATGTACACATATAATATAAACACAATCCGACACATCTGAGGCACAGACTGTGCCTTTAACACATCAAACATAAAGTGCCCTCCTACGCTGTTGGTAGGCATCTAACACAAACTGGGCTAAATAAAACACTTGTAAACAGGTACTGAAGTCTGCATTCATCAGACGGAAAACAAGATATTCTGCAGATATGTAATGAATATTTAATGAAAAGCTTGTATCTAAAATTAAGCTGATGTAGTGTTTAATGTCCCTGACAACCTCTGTCCTCTCATTTAGCCACTTGTTAGCCACTGCTTTTTCTAAGGCACGTAAAAGCTTCAAAATTCACGAGTGGGGTATTTACCAACGTATTTATTTCAGGCATCTAACCAAAAACCCATTGACTTTGAGGAAAGGGAACTGGAAGTGCAAAAATGCTAACTCTTTTAAGACTCATTCCTGCAGCACTCTCTGTCTTACTGACTTTTGTTCCAACCAGAAAAACTTCTTTTCAACCTCAGGCCCAGCCCGGGAGGGTTTTGTAAGCCAAACTAGACTGCAGCATGTAATATACAGTTCTTGTGTTTACAGATAAAGATTATGATTTGGACTTGCCACACACCTCCAGCACAGAAGTGGTCGGTTCAACTAAAGGAAGTCTTTTGTCTAAACCACCAGTGGAAGGGACGAAGACGGACAAGATGGAGGAGAGCCTGACGTGTGTTATTTGTCAGGACCTGCTGCATGACTGTGTCAGGTAAGATCTGCAATCTGCACTGATACCCAAGGTTTCTTTGTGGTCTTGTAAGACACTTTGCATACACGCAGCATGTCACCAATAGTTTGTGAGTTTAATTAAAGTCTCGTGTTTCTGCTTTAGCTTGCAGCCTTGCATGCACGTCTTCTGCGCTGCCTGCTACTCCGGCTGGATGGAGCGGTCTTCTCTCTGCCCCACCTGCCGCTGCCCTGTGGATAGGATCCGTAAGAACCACATCCTCAACAACCTGGTGGAGGCCTACCTAATCCAGCACCCAGGTTTGCACAGATACAGACCATTTTGGTTTTAAAGTTCCAATAGACAAACGTTAAGGTTTAAATTAGCATTATGAAGTAAATGTTGATTATAATATAATTTCTACAGACCAATGACACCATCTGCATTTACATTGGTTCCCTGTAAACCCTCGCTTTCACTGTCTGCCACCGGCTACGATTTACGGATCGCTTTACAGCACAAGCTCTGGTACTTGAGAGAGTTCATAGTGTATAAACATCTTTCTACTAGAACAGTAAAACCTGCATACTTACTACCGGGTGTTTTACTCTGCCTTTATTGTAGCACTGAGATCAGGGTTTCTAGTTTATGTAACAGCAGGCTGCTAGCGATAGCCTGTTGCTAACACCAACACACGGGAGCTACAAGAAAACCAAAACCAC
>JAOVVB010090108.1:0-13371 GCA_028570985.1 Heterobranchus longifilis
TCCACTGAATTTTTTCAGCCGTTTTGTGATGTTTCAGGTGCTTCTGCTAATAGGTGTTGTTACATTTGCTTGCAAAATACAACTTTACTGTACAACTTTTTTGCAGTGTAAGCACAGCATTTTTTGGGGGGTGGATTAATTAATTTGTTCATCCTCACCATTGCTGGGTTTCTGCAACTTCTGTTGTTTCTTAAAAAAAGTGGATTCTTTCACCACAGGTGCGTTGTTGTTGATGCAACGGATCTCCCCACTAATATAAACCCAGCAGTATCATTGTCACATAAAAATAAGATCGCATACAGGTGAAATACCAGAATCAGAATCAGAATAATTTATTGCCAAGTAGTTTTCACATACAAGGAATTTGACTTGATGTTATTTCAATTAAATGTGCAATCCTGATTCAGTAGGTCTTCAGCGTTTTCCTGAAAATTTGTGGAAGACTTAGGTGAATGTATTTGGTGAGGGGGTGTTGGGGGTGCTCCCCCAAGAACATTTTATGTTTTCCAATTAAAATTATGCAGTTCCACATTATTTTGGTCCATTATTATTATTATTATTATTATTATGAACACTCATTCTAAATATGCAACTCCCCAAAGCCAATATGGCCGAATTGTTGTCCTTCAGAAATGAGATTGTGTACATGCCTGAATCGAGATCATGATTTAACGAGATCAACGATTAATCATGCAGCTCTAGTAGACAACCAGACATTACACCCCTATGTCATTGCTGGACATCTGATTCCAAAACCATGGGTATTACCTAATATGCAGCTCTAACAGCCTCAACTCTTTTGGGAAGATTTTTTTTTTAATTACATTTACTTCTCCCAAAGGTGTTGCATGGGGTTGAGGTCAGAGCTTCTGTGGAAGCAATGTTCTCTACCCAACTGGGAAAACCATTTCTTTATGTTTTGGCGTACAGAGGCATTGTCATGTTAAAACAGGAAAGGGCCTTCCGATCAAGATATCTGTGTGTGCTAAACCTGAAGGTCAGTTTACTTTACTTTACCACTCAGCCTGTGAAAGCAGTTGTTTAATATTTGTGTCACTGAAAGAGCTTTATCAAGTCTCAAAAGAAAAAAATCTCAGCTTGTGCTTGAAGAGTACAAATGTATAAAAGATAATCTGATGTGATAAAAGCTGGGGGCATGGAGTTTATGCTGGCCTTGCTCCAAAACGGCTGGTAATGAGATGAGGCGACAAAATCCACAATGTAAAGTTTGTACGCAAATGCAGTTTAAGAATTATACTGATCGACAAGAATACTGTCGACACAATGTCTTTTATTTTGTGTTTCTAGAGTTACGTTTTTTTGCAGACACGTAAGGAATTGTTAAGTCTTCTAGTAGTGTATGGTAGGCATTAAAATACATGGGCCTTTATCAGGCTGTGATGAAAAGATCCTATCAAACTGCATCATGGGAAGTGTAGGATCCAGTATTGTGACCTTATACATCCATGGTTGTGACCTTTTAAGTCTGCCCCTAGGGGCTCTCTTCCACACCAAAAAACAAAAAACAAAAACACAAAAGTAGCCAATGCGGAAAAGCCACATACCATCAGATATGTGAGCCTACAATCCTGGGTCTGTCTGTTCCCCCAAGCAGGATTACACAGATCGTTTTAGTCCAGGTTGCAGATGTCAGTGGCTTCTGGTTTGACTAATCATTTCAAAATAATTAAAAATAAAGATAACTGATTTATGTGAGACAGGCCTCTGGGCGTCCAGATGTTAAAGTTGCCTGGTGCTACTATTTCCCTAATTCAAGTGTACAGCATATTGGAGCTAAAACAGTGCAGCTAGCATTAAAAAAAGGGCGTATACACACATA
Organism: Heterobranchus longifilis; assembly: GCA_028570985.1. Classification (NCBI taxonomy): domain Eukaryota; kingdom Metazoa; phylum Chordata; class Actinopteri; order Siluriformes; family Clariidae; genus Heterobranchus; species Heterobranchus longifilis. The sequence continues at coordinate 1,841 of JAOVVB010090108.1, forward strand.
AACAAAATGCTGCCTCCTAACAAATGTCCCGTCCCATTAATTGGTATGAAGTTGGTAGTCCAACCCTGTGTGTGTCTTGCCTGTTTTCGCCTCTCTGCGCTGTTGTTTGCAGATGTTCATTAGCATTTGGATATGAGCCTCAGAGAGCCAGCTCCGCCTCCTGCGCTTTGATTGGGCACACTGTTACTGGAGCTGTCAGCTCTGCTCCGGGAAGCTTTTCTCTCCTCTCTCAGTCCAGTCTTCAGCTACAGACCGACCGACCGACTGCAGCTAGCGGCGGGGCTTTACTTGCCTTTGTTAGCTAGCTTGGAAAGCACCAAGAAAAGACAGAGCCGCATCCATGCAGTAGCACACTTTTTTGGAAAATGATCATCTGTACGAATAAAATGGAGTACCCCCTGAGAACCCAGTGCCAGCGAGTCCACAAACAGGTATGTTAAAGACAAAAGACAAAGCTGCTGAAAGTACCTAAGTTAGTTTTAACACAATTAAAGCTAGCGGCTAACTGGGTAGCCCGTTCATTCATTTGCTGAAGGGATTATTTTGTATCAAAGGAAAAACTCGTCTCTTATCACCTCTTTCATTGAGCTTTGCTGTCTTTTTTAGGTTTATGCTAAATTACAGGTTTCGACAGCTAACAGTCGACAATATAAATATGCCGTTTACGGTTTTTTAAATCTCTAAACTTTTTAACTTCAGTGTCAAGCAGTTAACGTTAGAGCGGCTGAGTTAGCTAGCGAGCGAAAATAGCAGTACCAAACTTCTGATCTAGCTAGCTAACTCAGCTAACGGTTTATCTAGCAATCATACTAGAGTTAAATCACAATTGAAAAAAGAAATACAATTAGTTTTCATGATTTAATTCAGGGTTATAAACTGCCACCATTGATATATATCAAGAAACATTTTGTAGTCGTTAAAATGTCACGTTAAAAAACTCGCAACATTTCGTTAACGGGTTTAAAGATACCGTTAGTAAACGCACATTTAATATGAACACAATTAGCCGTTTGCTGTCAAATCTTTGTGTGTGTAGTTACTGTGCTGTTAAGCCTTACGAACAATGTAACGAAGACTCTCCCTTTGTTGGTTCACCAGTGATGGTTTAAGTACTTAATTTTTTATATGCGGTTATATTATACTTTCACACCGGTTTAGTGAAATACTAACGTTTAAATGCAATAACGATTGGTTGCAGTATGAGGAGAAATCTGTAGGTGACGATGACATCATCTGAGGATTTGGGAGAAAAGTGTCTGTCAGTTAGGTGGCTGTGAAGTAATGCAGAGCCATTTATTCACCATAAATAAAATATAAGGTCTGCTCGAAGGGACACAGCTGTGTAAATGCATCTAATCCACGAGGACATACAAGGATTGTTCAGTCTTTCTTGCATGCGGTCGCTCAAAATGTTGGCGACTTTTATTGTGCTGTTTTTTTGCTGGCTGAACTGGACTGCCAATCAAAGTTGTTTTTCTCCTCTGTCGCTGTTTTTCCATTTTGCAACAGAAGGGGGGCGCTGTCTCAAGTGCAGTCCAAAAAGACATGTTTGCTGCAGATTAGAGTCCAGAAATGGAGCAAAACAGGGAGGAATGTGAGCAGCGAGGGATTCAAAACCCTTTACTCTGGGTTCATGTCCAATTTGGGTTACTTTTCGCTACCCCTCTCACTGTTTTGCTGTTCATATCCATTGTCATTTTTCCTCTACATGTCATTTCACTATGTAATTGTCTGTAACTGGGGGGGTAAACAATCACTCTTTGTGAGACCTATGTCTTTGCAAAGCAAAATAACCCTGTGAGTTTACAACTACTTAAAGCACTTGCACCCCAAAGCTGTTAAAATAAACAAGTATTTTGCATTTAAGCACCTCCACATTTGAGCACCTGCCCCTCTAACCTGCCCCTGGCTTGTTTGTGAATGAGACTACTAATGAATTTCCCTGTTACCCTTTGTAACTGCATTTCCCCCTCGCTCTACCTGCCTGCCGTGTTTTCTGACAGGGCCAATCACTCATCTGCTGTATGTGGGCTCGGCTTTCTTTTTTTTTTTTTTCATCCTGCAGCACAGTGTTTTGTTTGTCTTGGTCGTGTTGTATGTGCTGTCCTACCCAGCAGCTCCTTCCCCTCCCCTCTTCTCCTCCTCCCCTCTCCAAACATCTTTGGGCTGTAGCTGGTTTGTTTTGCGCTGAGTTCAGGTTGCAGAGCCAAAATCGGCCCTGGCTGCTTGTGTTTCCGGTGATTTTTTTTTTTTGAGGGGGGGGAGGTGGGGTTAATGTCGTCAGGACCCCAGCACATGATAAGGACAGACCCCTTCCAGGCTCAATCGGAATGCAGATTGAATGTCCTTCTCCTGTATCTGCAGCAGCCCCCCTCCTGCAGCCCACCACTACACATGCACACATGCACACTTGCACGTCTCATCTCAAGCTGACACATTTACCCTTGGAAGACTGCTGGCATCATTTTTCCACTTCTTTGTGTGTCATCTTATTTCTTCATATCCCTGCCTGTACCGCGCGGTGTGTTTTGTTTGTCAGCCTGCTACCAAAGCCTGTCTTTGTCTCCGTTTACCTTTCCTCCCCTCAGTGACGTCACCCCCTGTTTTTCATTTCATCCCTGCCTCTTGCTCCTCTCTGATCAATAAACAAATGACCTCTCCTGTGTTGGGAAGGGAAGTTTTTGTTTTTTTGAATGTCAAATGATCTGCACTAGGCTTGGGTGGTATCTTTTTTTTCATACCTTCATACCATGTTGTTGTTCTACCGTGGTACACGGCAATACCGTCACATAACGTGTATTGTGTGAAATAAATCTTTGGGAAAACAAGCAAATTTAAAAGTTGTTTACTTGTTGTCTTGTGGACAGACCTGACAAAGCATGAATTCAGACTTTTTTACTAATCTGCATCATGATATAGTTATTTCAGCATATTTTGATCCCTTTATTGCAATTATATAACAGCAAAATCTGTTTATTTTGGATTCATACCGATGTAGTAGCAGCCACCATCGTGCCCTGATCGATCCAAACTCCATTCAGAAAACAAGTATTTTGAAAGTTGTTTACTAGACGTGACAAAACATTAATTCATACTTCTTTACAAATCTGCATCATGCTGTAGTCATTTCGGCGTACTTTTAAGCTGTTTATTGCAATTAAAAATCATAATCTGTAGGCCTACCTCATGTAGCGCTGGAACCAGCAGTCATCCTTGCGTAACATTAGTTCCTGAAGAAAGTAGTGAGAGATGATGTTATGAATCTATGATCCAGACGCCGTTTAGTTTCCAGACGTATCTGGGGCTTCCACACAATGTACAAAGCAGCAATAGTTGTTTTTTCCGCCATCGTTGATGAAAGAAACATTGTAGGCGCCTACAGCGACGCACTGGCATGAGTAACGTGAATAAACAGAAATGATAGCATATCTGTATAAGTTTAGTAGAAAGAGGAGCGGCTGTATTTTTGAGGGTATTGAAATTCATACCGTCTGGATTTCTAAATACCCTGGTATACCATAATACTGTGATACTACCCAAGTCTAATCTGCACCTGTGATTTTTTTTTTTTTTTTGCTCACAACAAGTCCTCTGTGAGTTCTTTTTTTTAGTTCTATCTTTTGCAGCCAGGCCACAACTTTGAATTCATCTCGTGATTTGAATACAGCAGCGCTCCAATAACAACATCGCCGCCTCGCTTGTTTTTCATAAGAAGAAAAATTGCTTTGTTTCAAAATCAGTAGCTGCTGGGCGTACTGTAAGGAGAATTAATAGGTCTGTGTGTACACATAGCCTGAATGTGCTTCTCTATCAGGCTGTTTGCCTCTATCTGAAACCAAAATCTGCTTTGTAATACCATACAGCGTCGTCCAAATGATGATGTGTGTCTTTTTGCTTTATATATCCACCCACACGCGCTTGTTAACAGCTTTTCTTTTTCATGCGGGTGTTTTTTTCATGTGGGTGGACAATAAGGAGCGTATCGCCTTATCAAAAAGTACTGCTGTGTGCAGCGTTTGTGGCTTGTTTAGAGGCAATAAAGATGAAGCTGTGTGGACGGGTGTCTGGACACAGCTTTGACAAAAGATGTCTGTCTTCCCCGAGTGCGTATTAATCACAAGTATTGATTAGAAAATGTTTCTTTAAATGATGTTGGGCTCGATCACTTATATGGGGAAACACTGAAATATTAATTGCTTTATTTCAGTCTCGGGCTTGCACTTTACCGTTTTAGTAGTTTTAAATTTACACTAAACACTGTCATAAACTTTACTGTATATAGTCTTGTACTGTAGATTTAGCTGAGTTTTCATTTTGCTTTGATGTTGTAGGATGTGTTATTTCCTGTTGTGTGTGACTGATCACATCAACTGTAGTTCCTGTTTCACTTTGACTTTTTCTGTCGAATTTGTCCAGACATGTTTTATGAAATTTCACAAAACACCAATTTCCTGTTGGATGGTGTGATGTCTGTGACGACAAATCCCGTCTCCTCGGTCTGAGTAAGTTTTGTCACTTATTTTATTGTTGTGTCACAGCTGTAGATTTGTCAGTTATATGGCCACTGGCTTGTGGAGATTTGTGTTTTCCTGCTTTTCTTGTAATTTCTACAGGTTACATGTACTGTATTTTGTTGAGATTGCAGTGGGTTTATCATTATTATTAAAGCTCAGTGTGGGCAGTAAAGTCACACAGTGTCCTGTGTGGGTACAGCAGGGTTCCCTGTATGATATACAAGCTTGTCAATTCAGCTTTAACTGTACTAACAGCGATGGTAATCTTTTGCTGAATTAATCCTCATACAGAAAATAGTGTTTTCCTTCTGAACAACACTGGAGCAAGTAGAAATCTAAACGCCTGTTGTGCCCAGATTCATTGCATCACCTGGTTGCTCATGATGCCCTACTTTGATAAGGTTTTGTCATGGCCTCTGTGGGAACTTTGTTGTCTGTTTTTTCATAAGCAGCTGCATATTTCCAGGCTGAAATGTTCTGCATACAGTGTTGGTATTGGGGGCGCCTTGCACAGGTCTTAAATCTGAAACCTGAAGTATGTTTATTAGTGTTTTGGATTCATGTTATCTGTTGTGCAGTTAAATTCTTATTCTGTAAAACGCAAAGCATGTTAGTAATACTAGAGCCATACAGCGACTGCTGATATTAAGGGACATATGGCGGCTTGCCATCACATGCATCATCTGTAAAAAATCATGTGCATTATATGCATCTAGGTCACCATTCATCTGTTACTGTTCAAATTTAAACTCTCAAATATTGATACCTGTTCCAACAAGACTAGGACAAAACTAAGACAAAGCCTAGTATGTGGCTGGATTGCAACATATCAGTAAACCGTAACATTGTCCACATCCAACAGAAAGTAGCAGCTAAGCTAGCATTAGCATGAACAAGATACATAGTGAGTAAATGAGCTCCGCATCAGCAAAACAGCCTTAATTAAATAAACCAAAATGCTGTGAAAGGCTCAATAAATATCCCATTCAGTCAGAAATAACTGGCTTTACTCATCAGAGACGCAACTGACACAACTGACACCACTTTGATGCAGTAAAGTCCACTTTGCACTCTGTTTCTCCAACCTGCCCCTCGTCATGCCTCTTAATTACCGACTGCGCAGCTCCATGTGCTCAACGGCGCAGTTTTGCATTTCGCCACAAGAGGGCGCTGCTACGCCAGTCAACAACCTTTCCAACACACGTTGATGTCGTCACTGAGTTCAACCAATGGTGTAACTTCATTAGTCAGCGAGCGAGTCAGCGACAGACTTTCACAGTTCTAGGGCTGGTCCCCCAGCTTTGCTGCAGTCAAAATACACTATCTGTCGGGCTGTAGGAAATACACTACATTGACTATAATTTCTTACCCCTCTCATTCAGGGAATCTGTGTTGTGGTGTTTGTATTCCAACCTGAACAGAGAGCTGTTTATTGAACAGTTTCACATGGATCATTCATGGATCAGTTAATGCTGCAATCGTAGCTTATTCTACAGTGACAGACTGGAAAGAATAAGCTATGTGGTCCACAAATCCTTGACAGATTGAACTCAAAGCATGTGTGTAGACCTCTGAAATGCATTTTCCTTTCAGATAGACCTTGATGTAGCAGTAACGTAGATTCTGCAGCTCAGCATACTAATCTGTAGCTCTTGTGTTTGCAGAGAGATACTTGTGTGAATGTGCTCTTGTCGAGAGGTCTTTGATTGGCAGGCACCTGTGTGCTCTATGGACCCTCCGGCCTATTTCCCATGTCCGTTGACAGGCAAGAGTGGGTCAGGGTCTGTGTCCGAGCGGGTTTCATTTAGTGCCAGCTCTCCTCGTTCACTCACAGTTTTTTTTAATCCTCCTGTTCCTGTTAGATCATTTTCTCCATTGCTTTATATAAACTCTGAGATTAGGGAAAATTAAACATCATAATGAGGTAGATTTGTTTAATATGTAGTATGTTACATGTCTTTCAAGATCAGAGCGTATATAGGTCAAGAGGAGGAGCCTCTTACAGGGTCATAAGGGCCCTCATCCACTACAGGGAGAAGTGAAATACCACATGGAGCCACTGGCCAGATAAACATGGCGATGAATGCCAAAGAACCGTACGGGGCTAAAATTAAGTAACAAGGCCCGCTGGTCGACATTCGCTCCGACTGTCTGTGACATAAGTTGAGGTGTCTGTGAAAGAAATAATCCTAGACAGCAGTTTGTGCTGTTAAAAGGAGAAATCTTTGCCAACATTCGTACAGTTCAAACTGCAGTGAAGCATTTGGCTTTGATCAGAGCTGCGCACTCAGGTTTCACATGCAGGGGAAGTGAGTCCTCGCCCGAGGCAGAGCTCCCAAACACCTTTTCCTAGAGGCCATTGTATGATGGCGAGAGAGGTAATAAATGGCGGTGCCTGCATGAGGGCAGGCCAGCTTCCCTCTCCACATGGGTCTGTTTCTCTTGGCCTCAGGCTCCTCAGCCCAGTCGCACCAATGTTGGTCTCATCTACTTCTTCGCCGCTGCGGAGCTTCCCTCTTCAAGGCCTCTTAAGCCAAACTTTCACATTAGTTTCTTCATCTGCGGTTCCTCCCAGCGTGTAAATCCCCCCTTTCAAAGGACAATTTTGTTTTTTTGTTTTTTTTCCTGGTTTCGGTGTTGTATCAGGCTGGTTATTGTTTTTGTTCACTTTCATTTCACAGTAGATACCTGTAAGTAGGGATGGGACAATAATCAATTTTATTGTGGGTCGCGATAGAAAACACTCACAATTAGTTGATCGTGGTGAATTTCCATTATCGTGAATATCCTCACAACTTGACTGCAGTTTACTACAGTGTCCTATCTGTGCTGCAATAAAAAAAGATATTTGTTTCTTAAAAATGTCGTAATGTTTTGAGAAAAAAGTCTTAATGTTTCAAGAAAAAGTTGTAATGTTTTTTAGGAAAAAAAAGTCCCAATTTTATGAGAAAAAGTCGTAATGTTTCGAGAAGACGGTTGTAGTATTTTGAGAAAAAAGTTGGCGTGTTTCAGAAAAAAAGTCATCATGTTTCTAAAAAAAGTCGTAATGTTTAGAGAAAAAAGTCGTCATGTTTCAAGAAAAAAGTTTACAGAAAGAAGTTGTAATGTTTCAAGAAAAAAATGTCAGTTTAATGGTTCCAGTGTGTTTTAGTGCAATTTTAAGAGTTTTAAGCAATTTCCATTGATTATCGAAATAATATCGTGAATCGCAATTATTTTTGGCCAGGATAATCGTGACATGAAAGTTTCATATCGTCCCATGCCTACCTGTAAATTCATCTGCATTTAATAATAATGTGGCGGAACTGCATGAGGCATCAGGCCCTGCTGCAGCCAACAGGAGTCGGCGTCTGTGTGCCTGTCGAGCTCCCAGCTGAGCACCGTTGTTTGCTTGTTTTATTTGCAGAAAGAATAATGTAAGGAATGCACTGGCGCCACTGGCGCCGGCATCACAGCATCGCGACTGCTGTTCTTCCAAGACTGCCTCTCTCTCTCTTCCATCTGATTTAAGGTGTGGAACATGACTCCGGTCCAAAGCACAGTCTGAACCTGTCGTCACATGGTGTGGACACTGAAGTCCAACCTTATCTTGAGCCAACCCGCTTTGCCAAAGGACAGTCCGCCCTGTGTTACTGTTTTTTTTATATCCTCTTATTCGAGGAGCATTTATATCTACGCAGTATTTTGAAGGGAACTTTTCACACAGAGTAGGCTACATGTCTGTAATTATACAAACTGCAAAATCAATGAAGACGGACATTCATCACTAAGTGTTTTTGAGCAAACAGTTCTGGGGGACTCCACTGGGGAGCTCCCCCACGAACCACATACCTTCACAGGCTTTATTTTCCTGTTTGCATTCGTTTTTAAAAATGGCGGTTGCTGGTGTTCGACCAATGAACGTACCAAGGCTGAAATAGGAGCCAAATATGTCACCTGGAACCAGCATATTTTGGGGGATTTTTGCTTGAAGAATGACTGAAAAACGATGAATAGATTAGTAATATTTATGCGAGTTAATTTTCTGTCGCTGGACAAATCGATTAATTGACTTTTCAGCTCCGATGGCTACTGCCTCAGCATCATACATATGAACGCAATGACGAAACAACCTTCTCCGTCCTGGTTTCTGTAGGTGATGGTGAACGGCGAGAAGGAGCGAGTGTCGCTGCTGTTCATGAAGGCTCTGGTCAGCAGGGGGAGCGTGGACGCCGTGTCCCAGCAGATGGCCTCTCACCCTCAGTACTTGGAGAGCTTCCTGCGCACACAGCACTACATCCTGCACATGGACGGCCCCCTGCCGCTGCCGTACCGCCATTACATCGCCATCATGGTCAGTGACCAGGCTGTTCTCCTTTACACACACACACACACGGGATCTCACCATAATACAGTACACGCAGCTAAACAAACATATCGTAGTTTGGGAAGCTGTTCTTTGCCAGGGATCATGCTAGTATTATTCAAAATTAAAGAATAACAAGCTGTAACGTTGGAGTTGGTCATTTTCCCGGAGCTATCTGCTCAACTTCCTCCTCCCGTTGACTTTCAGGCTGCGGCACGACATCACTGCAACTACCTGGTGTACCTGCACTCAGCCCAGTTTCTGAGGGTGGGCGGGGACCCTCTGTGGTTGCAGGGTTTGGAGGCAGCGCCCCCTCGCCTTCGTCTCCTCGACCACATCAACAAGGTGCTGGCCCACCAACCCTGGCTCACCACCTGCTCACACATCCAGGTACAGCCAAAACGAAATGTACATAAACCATAACAAGACTTATTATTTGTATCTTTAGAGCAGTCTTTCCCAAAGTTAGGGTCGGGACCCAAAATGGGTCGCAGATCCATTTTTATTGGGTCACCAATCGGCAGAGTATAATGCATAACAAGATACAGATTCCGATACTTCGGCCAATACGATTACAGATCCGATACCAGTGTGTAAATACATAAATATATATTTTTTTAACAGCTGTATACTGCTAACAATGTATGGGCATGATATGATTGCTATCATTGTTGTATGGCCTGGCTCAGGTTAAACTGTAAAACATGAACAAATACATATTTAGTTTAACAGTCAGTCATAATGTCAAAAGAACATAAATAAACTACTTTAAAGTAGATTTTTTTCTGGGCTAAATAACGTGGTACACAGACTCGCGTGCTCGCCGGAGTATCAGAGGCATTTCCGATACTGGTATTGGAACAACTCTACTCGGGATGCAGGTTAATGAGTATAATAAAAGCCTTAAAATGATATCTGACCCTGAGCTCTTGTCTCCGTTCCCTCCAGGCGCTGCTGAAGTCGGGCGAGCAGTGCTGGTCGCTGGCTGAGCTGGTGCAGGCGGTGGTGATCCTGGCCCACTGCCACTCCCTCTGCAGCTTTGTGTTTGGATGCGACACAGACTCAGACTTTGTCCCTCTCTCCAAATCTCCTAACGGTACCCCGCCGACCTTCAGCCCCTTTGATGCTGCCAACGGCAACACCAACGTGCCTCAGTCGCTCGCCACCCCCTCCGAACACAAAACACGAAGACGGGTAACAAATCAGACTTTTCTTAAAATAAAAATCACAGAGAATTGCAGCAAGAAATTTTTGCAAAAACACTGCTCTCGTCTTGCCTTTTAAACACTTGTAATGCTCAGAAACAGGAAAGTGCATTTGCTTTGATTCACTTTTCGTTTCATGTGATACTGTTTTAAAACAATTTTTTCTTTGATTAATTTGAAATCAACTGGGGAGACATGCATAAATAAGTCAAATTATATTTTATAATGACAAAGGACAGTGAATCAATTATTCTTTTAATCTATACAAAGATAATATTGGGTGTCCAACAGTCTGAAACAATTTACAATGATATAAAGCAGAGAAAAGCAGCAGATTCTCACATTTCTGAAGCTAGAACCAGAGAATTGTTTGGTGTTTTTTGTATCATCAATTACTTTAAAATGGTTGTTGGTTAATTTTAGAGTTTTTGTGAACATTTCAGAAGGATTTTGGCATTTAGGATCATTTTTGCTTGAGAAGTTATATAGATATACATGATCTCTTACATGAAAGATTAAAATAGTGTGAAATTGGTTCAGTTAATGGTTCGAGCATGTGTTTCTCAGCATTAAATGCTAACTAATACAGCATCACACTGAATTAAAATAGCTCTTGTGTGGGAGATGCATTTTCTGAAAATTGCGTGTATGATCGATCACAGTAGCCGCAGGTCCTTGTAAGATACTTAAGGGTTAATTAATTTTTTCTGCTGTTTGCGTGGACAGTCTCTGGACTCCAGCTGTGACATGGTGTGTCTGAAGGAGAGGATTCAGAAGTCTCAGGAGGAGCGCGAGAAAAGAGAAGAGCGTCTGCTGCAGACACAAACACTCCAGCAAACAGGTAAACCTGCACATCTGCAGATACACACAAACACTGCTCTGATGTTCCCACTCACTTCTGATGGTTATCTTGAGCGTTACATTTTAGGTCACATGGTGTGAAACTTGAGCAATCAACACTTATTGACGCACTCTCTCTGCCTCCCCTCCACCTCATTTGCTTTCATCGTCTCTTTTTTTAGATATGGAAGAAGAGGAGGAGATGATATGCTTCACAGACCCGACGCGTTTTATCACGGACCCTGACTTATGCTATCAGGAGTTCGCTCGTAGGGAGGAGGACCACTTTCAAGTATTTAGAGTTCAGGTGAGGATGTGACATTTGTCAGTGTGTCAGTGGGCAGGAGATGTTGTCAGTTAACTTTTTGTTTGTGTGTTATGGTACTTTTATGCTATGGCCACAGGTGTCTGTACCATAGACTGTATAAAAAGATGACAGAGCTTCTGGGCCTGAAAAGTGAAGCCAATGCAGAAGTGCCTTAAACCGGCATTCTTTCTAATGACCAGCAGAGGGCGACTCCACTGGCTCCAAAAAGACGTCCGGTTGAAAACAAGTCAATGAGAAAATGAGCCGACTTCTCACTTGATTTATTACCTCAGTAAACAGTTTCATACTGAGTTTATGGT